>JAHLGO010015684.1:1947-13752 GCA_020615895.1 Ceriops decandra | reverse complement strand
CATGATTAAGCTTTCAAAATCCACATTCATCCACTTTGTTCTTGACCGTCGCTTTGGACCACCGCTTCCTCGTTAAAGCTCACGTGAATACTTGCTTTGTTGTACTTCATTAGTGCTTTGTTCGCCATCATTAGTAGTTTGATTAATCATAATTGCATTGACATTAATTTTGTCCAAAGTTCTTCAATATAAACTCATAACAAAACGAACGAATACTATGGATTTGATGGAAATCTCACACATCTTAAGATCAAAGGGATTTTATGACAGGTTAACTAGTGGGTTCTATTTTTAAGCCTAAATGAACACAATATGTTGACTATTCTTACATATACATTTGACATTAATAGAAAATCAATCTACCCAAAACAAAAGAAATTAAACATTTTGTACAACTAAGAAAGCAGATCAAGACCTTCCTTGGGTTGGTCATAGGACTTGGACTTATATTGTGGGCTTGATGAGTTGTTCTTCAAGCTCAAAGCCTTGTTCATATTTTTACACATAAAGATATGTCTTTATCCTTAGTGGAGCTTTGGAAAAGTCTAGAATTGTCTTAGAATCTTGTAGAGCACCCTCTTTGTCATGGATATCCATGATTAAGCTTTGAAAATCCTAATTCTTCCTCTTTGTTCATAGTCATCGCTTTGGACCACCAAGTCCTCGTTAAAGCTCACATGAATACTTCCTTTGTTTTACTTGATTAGTGCTTTGTTCACCATCATTAGTAGTTTGATTTATCATAATTGCATTGACATTAATTTTGTCTAAATTTCTTCAAGATAAACTTAAAACAAAACCAACAAATACTATGGATTTGATACAAAACTCACACTTCTTAAGATGAAAGGGATCTTGTGACAGGTTAACTAGTGGGTTCTGTTTACAAGCCTAAATGAACACAATATGTTGACTCTTCTTAGATATACGTTTAACATTAACTAAAAATCAATCTACGCAAAACAAAAGAAATTAGACATTTTGTACAACTAAGATAGCAGATCCAGACCTTCATTGGTTTGGTCGTACGACTTGGACTTATATTGTGGGCTTGATGAGTTGTTCTTCAAGTTCAAAGCCTTGTTCATCTTTTTACACATAAAGATATGTCTTCTTCCTTGGAGTAGCATTGAAAATGTCTAGAATCATCTCAGAATCTTCTAGATCACCATCTTTGTCATGGATATCCATGATTAAGCTTTAAAATTCCACATTCATCCACTTTCTCCTTTACCATCGCTTTGGACCTCGTAGAAGCACATGTGAATACTTGCTTTGTCATACTTGATTAGTGCTTCGTTCGTCATCATTAGTAATTTGATTAATCATAATTGCATTGACATTAATTTTGTCTAAATTTCTTCAAGGTAAACTAGAATCAAAAACAATAAATACTATGGATTTGATACTAAACTCACACTTCTTAAGATCAAAGGGATCTTATGACAGTTTAACTAGTGGGTTCTGTTTATAAGCCTAAATGAACACAATATGTTGACTCTTCTTACACATACATTCCACATTAACTGAAAATCAATTTACCGAAAACAAAAGAAATTAGCCATTTTGTACAACTCAGAAAGCAGATCAGGACCATCCTTGGGTTGGTCATACGACTTGGACTTATATGATGGGCTTGATTAGTTGTTCTTCAAGTTGAAAGCCTTTTCATGTTTTTACACATAAAGACAAGCCTTTATCCTTGGTGTAGAATTGGAAATGTCTAGAATTGTCTTAGAATGTTCTAGAGCACCCTCTTTGTCATGGAAATCCATGATTAAGCTTTGAAAATGCTAATTCTTCCACTTTGTTCTTGGCGATCGCTTTGGAACACCAATTCCTCGTTAAAGCTCACATGAATACTTGCTTTGTTTTACTTGATTAGTGCTTTATCTGCCATCATTAGTAGTTTGATTTATCATAATTGCATTGACTTTAATTTTGTCTAAATTTCTTCAAGATAAACTAAAAACAAAACGAACGAATACTATGGATTTGATACAAAACTCACACTTCTTAAGATCAAAGCGATCTTATGACAGGTTAACTAGTGGGTTCTGTTTATAAGCCTAAATGAACACAATATGTTGACTCTTCTTTCACATACATTCCACATTAACTGAAAATCAATTTACCGAAAACAAAAGAAATTAGCCATTTTGTACAACTCAGAAAGTAGATCAAGACCATCCTTGGGTTGGTCATATGACTTGGACTTATATGATGGGCTTGATTAGTTGTTCTTAAAGTTGAAAGCCTTTTCATGTTTTTACACATAAAGACAATTCTTTATCTTTGGTGTAGAATTGGAAATGTCTAGAATTGTCTTAGAATGTTCTAGAGCGCCCTCTTTGTCATGGAAATCCTTTATTAAGCTTTGAAAATCCTAATTCTTCCACTTTGTTCTTGGCCATCGCTTTGGAACACCAATTCCTCGTTAAAGCTCACATGAATACTTGCTTTGTTTTACTTGATTAGTGCTTTGTCCGCCATCATTAGTAGTTTGATTTATCATAATTGCATTGACTTTAATTTTGTCTAAATTTCTTCAAGATAAACTCAAAACAAAACGAACGAATACTATGGATTTGATACAAAACACACAGTTCTTATGATCAAAGGGATCTTATGACAGGTTAACTAGTGGGTTCTTTTTACAAGCCTAAATGAACACAATATGTTGACTCTTCTTAGATATACATTTGACATTAACTGAAAATCCATGTACCCAAAACAAAAGAAATTAGACATTTTGTACAACTAAGATAGCAGATCAAGACCTTCATTGGTTTGGCCGTACAACTAGGACTTATATTGTGGGCTTGATGAGTTGTTCTTCGAGTTCAAAGCCTTGTTCATCTTTTTACACATAAAGATATGTCTTCTTCCTTGGAGTAGCATTGAAAATGTCTAGAATCATCTCAGAATCTTCTAGATCACCCTCTTTGTCATGGATATCCATGATTAAGCTTTAAAATTCCACATTCATCCACTTTGTCCTTTACCATCGAATTGGACCACCGATTCCTTGTAAAAGCACATGCAAATACTTGCTTTGTCGTACTTGATTAGTGCTTCGTTCGTCATCATTAGTAGTTTGATTAATCATATTTGCATTGACATTAAATTTGTCTAAATTTCTTCTAGGTAAACTAGAATCAAAAGCAATAAATACTATGGATTTGATACAAAACTCACACTTCTTAAGATTAAAGGGATTTTATGACAGGTTAACTAGTGGGTTATCTTTATAAGCCTAAATGAACACAATATGTTGACTCTTCTTACATATACATTTCACATTAACTGAAAATCAATCTACCGAAAACAAAAGAAATTAGCCATTTTGTACAACTAAGAAAGCAAATCAAGACCTTCCTTGGGTTGGTCATAGGACTTGCACTTATATTGTGGGCTTGATGAGTTGTTCTTCAAGCCCAAAGCCTTGTACATCTTTTTACACATAAAGATATGTCTTTATCCTTGGTGTAGCTTTGGAAATGTCTAGAATTGTCTTAGAATCTTCTAGAGCACCCTCTTTGTCATGAATATTCATGATTAAGCTTTCAAAATCCACATTCAACCACTTTGTTCTTGACCATCGCTTTGGACCACCGCTTCCTCGTTAAAGCTCACGTGAATACTTGCTTTGTTGTACTTGATTACTGCTTTGTTCGACAGCATTAGTAGTTTGATTAATCATAATTGCATTGACATTAATTTTGTCTAATGTTCTTCAAGATAAACTCATAACAAAACGAACAAATACTATGGATTTGATGGAAATCTCACACATCTTAAGATCAAAGGGATCTTATGACAGGTTAACTAGTGGGTTATGTTTATAAGCCTAAATGAACACAATATGTTGACTCTTCTTACATATACATTTGACATTAACTGAAAATCAATCTACCCAAAACAAAAGAAATTAGACATTTTGTACAACTAAGAAAGCAAATCAAGACCTTCCTTGGGTTGGTCATACGGCTTGGACTTATATTGTGGGCTTGATGAGTTGTTCTTCAAGCTCAAAGCCTTGTTCATCTTTTTAAACATAAAGATATGTCTTTATCCATATTGTAGCATTGGAAACGTCTAGAATTGTCTTAGAATCTTCTTGAGAACCCTCCTTGTCATGGATATGCATGATTAAGCTTTGAAAATCCTCATTCATCCACTTTGTTCTTGACCATCGTTGTGGACCACCAATCCCGCGTTAAAGCTCACATGAATGCTTGCTTTGTTGTACTAGATTAGTGCTTTGTTCGCCATCATTAGTAGTTTGATTTATCATAATTGCATTGACATTAGTTTTGTCTAAATTTCTTCAAGATAAACTCAAAACAAAACGAACGAATACAATGGATTTGATACAAAACTCACACTTCTTAAGATCAAAGGGATCTTATGACAGGTTAACTAGTGGGTTCTGTTTACAAGCCTAAATGAACACAATATGTTGACTCTTCTTAGATGTACATTTGACATTAACTAAAAATCAATCTACCCAAAACAAAAGAAATTACACATTTTGTACAACTAAGATAGCAAATCAAGACCTTCGTTGGTTTGGTCGTACGACTAGGACTTATATTGTGGGCTTGATGAGTTGTTCTTCAAGTTCAAAGCCTTGTTCATCTTTTTACACATAAAGATATGTCTTCTTCCTTGGAGTAGCATTGAAAATGTCTAGAATCATCTCAGAATCTTCTAGATCACCCTCTTTGTCATGGATATCCATGATTAAGCTTTAAAATTCCACATTCATCCACTTTGTCCTTTACCATCGCTTTGGACCACCGACTCCTCGTTAAAGGTCACGTGAATACTTGCTTTGTTCGCCATCATTACTACTCAGAAAGCCGATGATGACCTTCCTTGGGTTCGTCATACCACTTGGACTTATATCATGGGCTCGATGAGTTGTTCTTGAAGATTAAAGCCTTGTTCATCTTTTTACCCATAAAGATATGTCTTTATCCTTGGTGTAGCTTTGGAAATGTCTAGAATTGTCTTAGAAACTTCTAGAGCACACACTTTGTCATGGATATCAATGATTAATCTTTGAAAAACCTCATTCATCCACTTTGTTCTTGACCATGTCATTGGACCACCGATTCCTTGTAAAAGCACACGTGAATACTTGCTTTGTCGTACTTGATTAGTGCTTTCCTCGCCATCATTAGTAGTTTGATTAATGATAATTGCATTGCCATTAATTTTGTCTAAATTTCTTCAAGATAAACTCATATCAAAACCAACGAATAATATGGATTTGATATAAAACTCACACTTCTTAAGATCAAAGGGATCTTATGACAAGTTACATAGTGGGTTCTATTTATAAGCCTAAATAAACCCAATATGTTGACTCATGTTACATGTACATGTGGCATTAATTGAAAATTAATCTTCCCAAAACAAAAGAAATTAGACATTTTATACTACTCAAAAAGCAGATGAAGACCTTCCTTGGGTTCATCATACCACTTGGACATATATCATGGGCTCGATGAGTTGTTCTTGAAGATTAAAGCCTTGTTCATCTTTTTACACATAAAGATATGTCTTTATCCTTGGTGTAGCTTTGGAAATGTCTAGAATTGTCTTAGAAACATCTAGAGCACCCACTTTGTCATGGATATCAATGATTAAGCTTTGAAAATCCTAATTCTTCAACTTTGTTCTTGACCATCGCTTTGGACCACAAATTCCTTGTTAAGGCTCACGTGAATACTTGCTTTGTTGTACTTGATTAGTGTTTTGTTCACTATCATTAGTAGTTTGATTTATCATAATTGCATTGACGTTAATTTTGTCTAAATTTCATTAAGATAAACCCAAAACAAAACGAACGAATACTATGGCTTTGATACAAAACTCTCACTTCTCAAGATCAAACGGATCTTATGACAGATTAACTAATAGGTTCTGTTTATAAGCCTAAATGAACACAATATGTTGACTCTTCTTACATGTACATTTGGCTTTAACTGAAAATTAATCTTCCCAAAACAAAAGAAATTAGACATTTTATACTACTCAGAAAGAAAATGAAGACCTTCCTTGGGTTCGTCATACCACTTCGACTTATATCATGGGCTTGATGAGTTGTTCTTGAAGATTAAAGCCTTGTTCATCTTTTTACACATAAAGATATGTCTTTATCCTTGGTGTAGCTTAGGAAATGTCTAGAATTGTCTTAGAAACTTCTAAAGCACCCTCTTTGTCATAAATATCAATGATTAAGCTTTGAAAAACCTCATTCATCCACTTTGTTCTTGACCATGTCATTGGACCACCGATTCCTCGTAAAAGCACACGTGAATACTTGCTTTGTTGTACTTGATTAGTGCTTTGTTGGCCATCATTAGTAGTTTGATTAATCATAATTGCATTGACATTAATTTTGTCTAAATTTCTTCAAGGTGAAGTCGAATCAAAAGCAACAAATACTATGGATTTGATACAAAACTCACACTTCTTAAGATCAAAGGGATCTTATGACAGGTTAACTACTAGGTTCTGTTTATAAGCCTATAAGAACACAATATCTTGACTCTTTTTACATATACATTTCACATTAATTGAAAATCAATCTACCGGAAACAAAAGAAATTAGGCATTTTGCACAAGAAAGCAGATCAAGACATTCCTTGGGCTGGTCATGCGACTTGGACTTATATTGTGGGCTTGATGAGTTGTTCTTCAAGCACAAAGCCTTGTTCATCTTTTTACACTTAAAGATATGTCTTTATCCTTGGTGTAGCATTGGAAATGACTAGAATTGTCTTTGAATGTTCTAGAGCACCCTCTTTGTCATGGATATCCATAATTAAGCTTTCAAAATCCACATTCATCCACTTTGTTCTTGACCATCGCTTTGGACCACCGCTTGCTCGTTAAAGCTCACGTGAATACTTGCTTTGTTGTACTTGATTAGTGCTTTGTTCGCCATCACTAGTAGTTTGATTAATGATAATTGCATTGACATTAATTTTGTCTAACGTTCTTCCAAATAAACTCATAACAAAACGAACGAATACTATGGATTTGATGGAAATCTCACACATCTTAAGATCAAAGGGATCTTATGACAAGTTAACTAGTGGGTTCTGTTTATAAGCCTAAATGAACACAAAATATTGACTCTTCTCACATGTTACATTAACTGAAAATCAATCTACCCGAAACAAAAGAAATTAAACATTTTGTACAACTAAGAAAGCAGATCAAGACCTTCCTTGGGTTGGTCATACGACTTGGACTTATATTTTGGGCTTGATGAGTTGTTCTTCAAGCTCAAAGCCTTGTTCATCTTATTAAACATAAAGATATGTCATTATCCATGTTGTAGCATTCGAAATGCCTAGAATTGTCTTAGAATCTTCTAGAGCACCCTCTTTGACGTGGATATGCATGATTAAGCTTTGCAAATCCTCATTCATCCACTTTGTTCTTGACCATCGCTTTGGACCACCAATTCCTCGTTAAAGCTCACGTCAATACTTGCTTTGTTGTTCTTGATTAGTGCTTTGTTCGCGATCATTAGTAGTTTGATTTATCATAATTGCATTGACATTAATTTTGTCTAAATTTCTTCAAGATAAACTCAAAACAAAACGAACGAATACTATGGATTTGATACAAAACTCACACATCTTATGATCGAAGGGATCTTATGACAGGTTAACTAGTGGGTTCTGTTTATAAGCCTCAATGAACACATTATGTTGACTCATCTTACATGTACATTAGGCATTAACTGAAAATCAATCTACACAAAACAAAAGAAATTAGACATTTTGTACAACTAAGATAGCAGATCAAGACCTTCCCTGGATTGGTCATACGACTAGGACTTATATTATGGGCTTGATGAGTTGTTCTTCAAGTTCAAAGCCTTGTTCATCTTTTTACACATAAAGATATGTCTTCATCCTTGAAGTAGCATTTCAAATGTCTAGAATCATCTTAGAATCTTCTGGATCACCCTCTTTGTCATGGATATTAAAGATTAAGCTTTGAAATTCCACATTCATCCACTTTGTTCTTAACCATCGCTTTGGACCACCGCTTCCTCGTTAAAGCTCACGTGAATACTTGCTTTGTTGTACTTGATTAGCGCTTTGTTCGCCATCATTAGTAGTTTGATTAATGATAATTGCATTGACAATAATTTTGTCTTAATTTCTTCAAGATAAACTCAAAACAAAACCAACGAATAGTATGGATTTGATACAAAACTCACACTTCTTAAGATCAAAGGGATCTTATGAGATGTTACCTAGTGGGTTCTATTTAGAAGCCTAAATAAAACCAATATGTTGACTCATCTTACATGTACATTTGGCATTAACTGAAAATTAATCTTCCCAAAACAAAAGAAATTAGACATTTTATACTACATAGAAAGCAGATGAAGACCTTCCTTGGGTTCGTCATTCCACTTGGACATATATCATGGGCTCGATGAGTTGTTCTTGATGATTAAAGCCTAGTTCATCATTTTACACATAAAGATATGTCTTTATCCTTGGTGTAGCTTTGGAAATGTCTAGAATTATCTGAGAAACTTCTAGAGTACCCTTTTTGTCATGGATATCAATGATTAAGCTTTGAAAAACCTCATCCATCCACTTTGTTCTTGACCATGTCATTGGACCACCGATTCCTCGTAAAAGCACACGTGAATACTTGCTTTGTTGTACTTGATTAGTGCTTTGTTCGTCATCATTAGTCGTTTGATTAATCATAATTGTATTGACATTAATTTTGTCTAAATTTCTTCTAGGTAAACTCGAATTAAACGCAATAAATACTATGGATTTGATACAAAACTCACACTTCATAAGATCAAAGGGATCTTATGACAGGTTAACTAGTGGGTTCTATTTGTAAGCCTAAATGAACATAATATGTTGACTCTTCTTACATATATATTTCACATTAACTTAAAATCAATCTACCGGAAACAAAAGAAATTAGCAATTTTGTACAACGAAGAAAGCAGATCAAGACATTCCTTGGGTTGGTCATATGACTTGGACTTATATTGTGGGCTTGATGAGTTGTTCTTCAAGCTCAAAGCCTTGTTCATCTTTTTACACATAAAGATATGTCTTTATCCTTGGTGTAGCATTGGAGATGTCTAGAATTGTCTTTGAATGTTCTAGAGCACCCTTTTTGTCATGGATATCTATCATTAAGCTTTGAAAATCCTCATTCTTCCACTTTGTTCTTCACCATCGCTTTGGACCACCAATTCCTCGTTAAAGCACACGTGAATACTTGCTTTGTTGTACTTGATTAGTGCTTCGTTCGCCATCATTAGTAGTTTGATTTATCATAATTGCATTGACATTAATTTTGTCTAAATTTCTTCAAGATAAACCTAAAACAAAACGAACGAATACTATGGTTTTGATACAAAACTCACACTTCTCAAGATCAAAGGGATCTTATGACAGGTTAACTAGTGGGTTCTGTTTATAAGCCTCAATGAACACATTATGTTGACTCTTCTTACATATACATTTGACATTAACTGAAAATGAATCTACCCAAAACAAAAGAAATTAGACATTTTGTACTACTCAGAAAGCAGATGAAGACCTTCCTTGGGTTCGTCATACCACTTGGACTTATATTATGGGCTAGATGAGTTGTTCTTGAAGATTAAAGCCTTGTTCATCTTTTCACAGATAAAGATATGTCTTCATCCTTGGAGTAGCATTTCAAATGTCTAGAATCGTCTTAGAATCTTCTAGATCACACTCTTTGTCATGCATATAAATGATTACACTTTGAAATTCCACATTCATCCACTTTGTTCTTGACCATCGCTTTGGACCACCAACTACTCGTTAAAGCTCACGTGAATACTTGCTTTGTTGTACTTGATAAGTGCTTTGTTCGCCATCATTAGTAGTTTGATTAATCATAATTGCAGTGACATTAATTTTGTCTAAATTTCTTCAAAGTAATCTCGAATCAAAAGCAACAAATACTATGGATATGATTCAAAACTCACACTTCTTAAGATCAAAGGGATCTTATGACAGGTTAACTAGTGGGTTCTGTTTAGAAGCCTAAATGAACACAATATGTTGACTCATCTTCCATGTACATTTGGCATTAACCGAAAATTAATCTTCCCAAAAGAAAAGAAATTAGACATTTTGTGCAACTAAGAAAGCAGATGAAGACCTTCTTTGGGTTCGTCATACCACTTGGACTTATATCGTGGCCTTGATGAGTTGTTCATCAAGTTCAAAGCCTTCTTCATCTTTTTACACTAAAACATATGTCTTTATCCTTGGAGTAGCATTGGAAATGTCTAGAATTGTTTTACATTCTTCTAGAGCACCCTCTTTGCCATGGATATCCATGATTAAGCTTTGAAAATCCCCATTCATCCACTTTGTTCATGTCCATCGCTTTGGACCACCGATTCCCCATTAAAGCTCACGTGAATACTTGCTTTGTTGTCCTTGATTAGTGATTTGTTCGCCCATCATTAGTAGTTTGATTAATCATAATTGCATTGACATTAATTTTCTATAAATTTTTTCAAGGTAAAGTCGAATCAAAAGCAACAAATACTATCGTTTTGATACAAAACTCACACTTCTCAAGATCAAAGGGATCTTATGACAGGTTAACTAGTGGGTTCTGTTTATAAGCGTAAATGAACACAATATGTTGACTCTTCTTACATATACATTTCACATTAACTGAAAATCAATCTACCGGAAACAAAGGAAATTAGCCATTTTGAACAACTAAGAAAGCAGATCAAGACATTCCTTGGGTTGATCATACGACTTGGACTTATATTGTGGGCTTGATGAGTTGTTCTTCAAGCTCAAAGCCTTGTTCATCTTTTTACACATAAAGATTTGTCTTTATCCTTGGTGTAGCATTGGAAATGTCCAGAATTGTCTTTGAATGTTCTAGAGCACCCTCTTTGTCATGGATATCCATGATTAAGCTTTGAAAATCCTCATTCTTCCACTTTGTTCTTGTCCATCGCTTTGGACCATCGATTCCTAGTTCAAGATCACGTGAATACTTGCTTTGTTGTACTTGATTAGTGCTTTGTTGCCATCATTATTAGTTTGACTAATCATAATTGCATTGACATTAATTTTGTCGAAATTTTTTCAAGGTGAACTGGAATCAAAAGCACCGAATACTATGGAATTTGTACAAAACTCAAACTTCCTAACATCAAAGGGACCTTATGACAGGTTAACTAGTGGGTTCTGTTTATAAGCCTAAATGAACATAAAATGTTGACTATTCTTACAAGTACATTTGGCATTAAAAGAAAATTAATCTTCCGAAACAAAAGAAATTAGACATTTTATACTACTTAGAAACCAGATGAAGGCATTCCTTGGGTTCGTCATACCACTTGTACTTATGTTGTGGGCTTGATGAGTTGTTCTTCAAGTTCAAAGCATTGTTCATCGTTTTACACAGAAAGATATGTCTTTATCCTTGGTGTAGCATTGGAAATGTCTAGAATTGTCTTAGAATCTTCTAGAGCACCCTCTTTGTCGAGGATATCCATGATTAAGCTTATCCATCTACTTTGTTCTTGACCATCGCTTTGGACCACCGATTCCTCGTTAAAGCTCACGTGAATACTTGCTTTGTTGTACTTGATTAGTGCTTTGTTCACCATCTTTAGTAGTTTGATTAATCATAATTGCATTGACAATAATTTTGTGTAAATTTGTTCAAGGTAAACTCGAATCAAAAGCAACGAGTACTATGGAATTGGTACAAAACTCA
>JAHLGO010015563.1:14578-36086 GCA_020615895.1 Ceriops decandra | reverse complement strand
TAAAAGAATAATATTAGTTGTTATGAACGATGAATATTATTGATATGGATAATTCTTGTGACTTGTAAATGGGTCTTTAGTCCTACCTAATAATACTTAATATGTCTCTTACAAGCTTGACTTAATAAAACTTTATCTCTTAGTAGCTCCTTAAACTTATATGTACCTCACATGGATTATTCTTCTAATCATATAATAAAACTTGAACTTGGCTATAAATTACCTTATACATGTCATTCCCAAGGTAAGCATTAATTCCTTTATTTGTCAACTTCCACTCCACCGTACCTTTAGCAATAGAGTGCTAATGTTAAGTCTTAACCTAACAACCTTTAGCCTTTTTTGGTCTTACAAGTCATAAATCTAATATGGCCTTAGTGTTGCTTGAGTACTTAGGCCCTTCTTAACTTGACTTTATTGGATCATTACTTAATCACATGGCACTATTTGTGGGAACCAATGTTGTATGTCTTTTTCCTTCTACCACCCTTCTTTCTTCTATCTAACCTATAAGCTTTCCCAAGTGAGCTATAGGTAGCAATCCCACCACATCGTTTAATCTTTTTATTAAAAAAACTTCATTTGTATCTTTTAATTTGGGTAATGATCAAGGATCCTTAAGCTTTAGGGAATAGTTCAACCTTATGCAAGAACAAAACAGGATACTAAAAGCCTTAATGACTTCCATCTTAGAAGAAATGAAGGGCTCTCCTTACCAAACTCTTGAATCCATTCTTCACCAAAACATATGACCCCATAAGGATTGTACTTCTAAAACTCTTTAAGACACTCAAAACTTACACCTTGTGATTAATCACAATGTCATCCTAATGCCATTTTCATAGCCAACATATTGAGCTTCCCTAAACATCTTAAAGGAACAAAGTTATTTTTCTCCTTATTAAGGAACTTATAAGAATGCTTTTTAGTGTCCTTCAAGCAATAAGTCATTATAAACTGAAGTTTCCGACTTCTCTCTAGGATCTACTAGTTTGTGATATTGAGAGAGGAGAGTGAATCAGTATCACCACAATTTACAATTTGCAAGTAAGTGAACAACTTCAACCTCTTCTTAAAAGCGAACTCTTTCTCAAACTTGATTAAAGTAGATCTATTACTACTTACTAATTACAATAGTCCCCAAAGTCACCTTTTATACACCTTGCATAATAGACAATTCGGATGTTCTTGTTTAGGTCTTTATTAGGTTATGAGTTGGTTGATACTTTAACTGCATTCATAACTCAATTCAAAATACAGAATGTAAAGAAAATTAAGGATACACGAGATTTACGTGGTTCCATCAACGTGACGTACATCCACGGTGGTAGGGATTCTATTTTCTCAAATTTTCTCTCTTTCTCTCGTGTTTTGTCGACGATTTCTCTCTCTTTGTCCAGCCGGATCTCTTTCACCGTCCAGTTGGATCTATCTCAGTGTCCATTCTATTTTGCTGTCAACTTGCTTTGCCGTCAAGCTCCCTTTTAACCGCTTCTCTGTTTTTCTAATTGTCTGTTTCTCTTTCTACCTCTTTGTGGTGTTGTCTCCTCACCTACCACTAGTGTGTTCCAACAACTACAATGTTCACTCTTTTATGTTGGCCTTTATATACTCCTTCATGAAACCTTAATAGGGCGAATTTACTATCTTGCCCTTCCATGTGGCTTTTACGTTCTTGCTCATCCATATGGCTTTTACCTTCTTGCCCTTCCATATGGCTTTACTTTCTTGCACACTTAAACCTAGTAGTTGACAATAATTACAACCTATACAAGGCTGTGGGAACAACAATCTTCCCCTTTGTAATTGTTGGCTACACTCATAAGAAAGGCCACTATGCAGCAGTTTAAACTCCCCCTAAATATGCACTCCCCCTTTCTTAACAACTTTCCTTGCACTGTTGCTTCTTTGCCCCTTTGCCAATCAATTACAAATCTAAAAGACTTGTAAAGTAGAGATGGAGGATTCACCTGATTTTCAGGCTTGAGGAGGCATTCGCATAGACAAACTCATTTTGTGCTTTTCAAACAGATCTGTGGACAGAGATTTAGTTATATCTTATGTAGCCTTTTTAACAGATTTAAGTTCAACTTGTGAGAGTAAAGCAGTAGCTCTCACAATTTTTCTTCTCATTGTAACTCCTATGATTTGATTTTCTTGATAAGCACTGGTTCACATTTTCTTTGGCTTTCTTTTTTGCACAGTCTTAGTTGCAAGAAGATCTCTTTCTTCATCAATCACATACAAATTTTCAGCTATTCTCTTCTCGGTTATAATAGTATTGCCTTTTTTAATCTTTACTTGGTAACTTGTTTTTATAAATATTACCTTATGGTTTTCATTGCATAGTTTGCTGACAGATGCTAGATTATATCTGAGTCCTTCAATGTGCAGAACATTTTTCAGCTTTCCTCTTCCACTGTTGATTTACCCCTAACCACTAATGTTGAGTAAATCATCATTACCAAACTTAACTCTGCCTTCTCTTGACTTGTTTAGCTTTGAAAATTTACTCTTGTCTCCTATCAAGTGTGAAGTGTATCCACTATCAAGGATCCATTGCTTATCCTTGTAGTTAGCTTTGAGTACAATTTCATCTATATTAGCCACCTCCCTTTTATCTTTATATTCCTTCTTTTGAACCAGCTGGAAGATAGCTTTCTCCTTTTTCTCAGCTTTGACTGCACCACTTGTTTTCATTGTGCCATTGAGTGCCTTCTCTTGCTCAGGGAGAAGTGTCATGCGTTTCTTGGCATTATGGCCATCTTACCTGCACCTTTCACACTGTTCCAAGTCTGCCAATACAGCAAACTTGTTCTTTGAAACCATTGGTTTGGGCTTTCACCAACACTTCTACTCAGTGTGTCCTTGCTTTTTACAGTATATGCAAGAACTCATGACAGGTGTTCTCCTTTGTATTTTGTATTGTCTCCCCCTGTATGTAGGATCATATCTTCTCAAGTTGGAAACATATACTGGCTTTCTCCATTAGCAGTTACTCACCTTATGACCCAAACTCCACAATAAAGATAGTGACCTTGAAACTGCCTCTTCTTGGGTCTACTCATAACTTGTTTAATTCTGTTCATTATTTTGTGTAGGCAAAGTTGCTGACTTCTTTGCTTATGTGGCTTTCATTTTAGTGACCTTTTTCTATTCAGCCATTGCCTTTGGTTGACTGACTTTCTTTTCTTCCTGAGACGTAGCAGCTATGGGCTACTGCTCTTTAACCACATACATCCTTTTCAGCCCTAGCTTTATTTTGATAACTGTCTTCTCTTCTTCAGTTATCTTCACCTGAGTCATAACCTTCTCCTTTAACTTCTATGGCAAAGTCTCATTTTTCTTTTCTCATGCAGAGCTTGTTTCTCCTACCACTTTAAACTTCTGCAAGTTCTCCCAACTCTTTTTGAGTTGTTGCTAAAATCTCAGCAACTCTATCTTTATTTCTTCAATTGTTGAAGTCTTTGAGCCAACCTCTATTGTAAGGTTTTCACATATTTTGATATGTTCTTCAAATCTTCTCTTTAAGTCAATATGTTCAGCCCTTATTTCATTCTTTTGACTTTTAGCTTCCTCAGACTTTGCTTCAACTTGTTTTATGTAAGCTTCTAACCTTTTTATGGTTCTGCCCCTTCTAATTATCTCCTTTGAAACTACTTTCAACTTAGTTTCAAGATCTAGTTCTTCTTCATTAACCTCCTCTTCCTCTTCAGAGGTTAAACTACCACCTTGAGTTAATGCCATAAAGGCATGCTCATCTAATGATTCTTCATCTTTCTCCTTATCCTTGAATGAGCCTCTTTTCTTCTTTTGTGGGTTGGTAGTCTTCTTGTTGTACTTTGATTTGAATGATGTCTTCTCCATTTCGAATTCAGCTCATCATCACCATCCTCATCTTCATCATCAAGTTTCACTTTGCACTGACAAGCAAAGTGTCCAGTCTGCCCATACCGATAACATCTCAAGGACAACTGTCCTTTTCCCTTCTTAAACCCTCTTTTGAACTTCCTTGTGAAGTATTTCAACACTTCACCTTCACTTTCTTCCTCAACATTATCATTATGCTCACTAGATGATTCTTCCTCTTCTTTTATCTTCAAGTACTTCATAGCTTTGAAAGCTACCTCCTTTAATACCCTTGACATTGAGGAGCTCTCAGTTGACTTTATTCTCATCTTATATGTAATGAGATTGCACTGGAGATCATGCAGATACATAGAATTGAGATCTCTACTCTCCTCTATGGCTGCCACCTTTGAGGCAAACCTCTTAGGCAAAATTCTTAGAATTTTCTTAACAATAAATGAGTCCTTCCTATTCTTCCCATGACTTCTATGGTCATGTATAGCATCAATAACCTTGGTGAAGAACTCTTAGACTGTTTCATTTTTCTGCATGTTGAGAGATTCATATCTCTCCTTGAACACTTGAAACTTGACCTCCTTCATTCTGCCATCACCTTCGTAGACTTTCTACAATCTGTCCCATATCTCCTTAGTAGATTTGTAGTCCATAACTTTAGCATTTCAACATCTGTCAATACTAAAATGATGACATTTGAGGCCTTCCCATTTATCTCAAACTACCTTAACTCCTCTGGGGTTGGGTCTTTACCTTCTTCTGAACCCACAAAACCGTCCTGTATGCATTTCACCACATTTATGCCCATGGTTGCAAGTACCACTTGCATTCTTGCTTTCCACATATGGTAGTTAGTTCTGTTGAAGATTGAAACCTTTTTGCTATAAGTGGTGCTAGTGCTGGTACCAGCTTCCATTTCTCAGTATGCTAAACAAGTCAAACTTCTAGATCCCTTTAAATTAGTACACCAAGTTGTTAAACTTCAAATTGGTGAACTAGGCTCTGATACCAATTGAAGTTCCTGACTTCTCCCTAGGATTTACTAGTTTGTGATACTAAGAGGGGGGTGAATTAGTATCACCACAATTCACAATTCGTAGGTAAGTGAACAACTACAACCTCTTCTTAAAAGTGAAATCTTTCTCAGACTTGACTAAGGTAGATCTATTGCTACCTACAAATCACAATAGTCCCCAAAGTCACTTTTTAAACACCTTGCCTAATAGACAATTCAGATGTTCTTGTTTAGGTCTTCGTTAGGTTATGGTTTGGCTGATACTTTAGTTGTGTTCACAACTTAATTTAAAATAGAGAATGTAAAGCAAATTAAGGACACATGAGATTTACATGGTTCCGTTAATGTTACCTACATCCATGGTGGTAGGGACTCTTCTTTACCGAGACTATCCACTATATTTGAGAATTTTAGTTACAATGGATGTCTTAATCCTTTACTCCTTTCAATATTGCAATTACTAAGCAAGTATAATACAAAGAGTGTCATTTACTGTGTCTACCATCCTTCTAGCTTGTCTTGCCTCTGTTGAATTGAAAGGCTGCTCCACTACTGCTTAGAAGTTCACTGCAATGCTCTCTAACCTCTCTTGAAGAAATTTAGAAAATTGTTGAGTTCTTTTCGATGCTTTGCCAAATTCCTTCTCTAGGTTGTCTCACACAACTCCTACTTTCACCGTGTCAGAATCTCACCCGTCTCCTATTTCATGTCTCACGGCCTACCTCACGTTTTTGGTTTGTCATGTCGTCGCATGTTTTGGTCTCACGTCGTCTCATGACATACACCTACGCTTTTGCTGCGCTCCCATCACAGCTTTGCTGGTCTCGCATTTCAGCTTTGGTGGTCTCCCGTTTTAGCTTTGCTGCACGGTTCCGCTGCACTGCTCCATCACGATTTTGCTGCATTCCTCCGTCACAATTTTGCTGTACTTTGCACTCCCCCATTTCTGGTTTTTGCCCTTACCTCACGTCTCTGGTTTTCTTCTTTTTTAGGACTGGTGCATTTCTAGTTTTTCCCTTACCTCATGCTTCTGGTTTTCTTCCTCTTCGTTAGTCTCATGCCTCACGCCTCACCCGTCTGTTTCTAGTTTTCTTCTAGCTGGTGGTCTCACGCATCATGCCTCACCTGTCTGTTTTTGGTTTTCTTCCAACTAGTGGTCTCAAGCATCACCATTTCTAGTTTTCTTCTCTCACAGGTTTCTTTCTCTTGCCGTCACACGGTTTTCTCCTTGCCGTGTTGTCTGTTTCTCTCTCATTATCTAGTTGGGTCTCCTTTCTTTTGCTCTTTTGTTTCTCTTCAACTTTGGCTCTCCCAGTTTTGGTTTTCATGTTGTCTCCCTCTTTTAGTCTATATCTGTGTCCTCTTCTCTAGTGTGTGTGTGTTTTTGCTCTTTCGATGGAGTCTCTCTCTCTCTCTCGGTGGTGTATGTCTGGTCTGGTTTGCTCTTCTAGTGGTGGGTTTCTCTCTCTTATAGTGGTGGGTGTCTCCTTTTCTAGTTTGTATCCGTTTAGCTCTCCCAATGACTGCTTTCTCACGGTTTTTCTAGTTTGTGCATTTAGCTCTCCCTTATTGTCTCCTTACTATCCAGCTAGTGGTTTCTCTATTGTTGTAAGGTTTTATCTCACAAAGGTCTCTCTTGTCGTTGGTGTGCTTTGGCCGTGTGCTGTGTTTTGCAATTTTCTCTATTTGGCCGAATACCTTAGCTTGATGTGTAGCTTGTGTTTGGCCAGTTGTCCCCTTGCTTGGACATCTCTTCTCTTTGGACAGTTTCCCTCTCTTCTTGTCGTGTACCCTCTCTTACTGTCTCTCCTTTCTTTTGCAAGGGGTGTGTTGCCGTTTTTGGGTTTGGCTAGTTGCTCCTTCTGTCGGTGGTGTGTTTTGCTATTCTCACTTGGTTGGCCGTCGGATTTCTTTTTCTCTCCTTCCTGTCGACTCCTCTGTTCTGGTCGTATACCTTTTTTGTCTCTCTTCCAACGGCTATCTCAATTTTTCTCTCTTTCTCTTGTGTTCTGCTGATAGTCTCTCTCTTTTCATCTAGCTGGATCTATCTCACTGTTCACTTTGTTTTGCTGTCGACTAGCTTTGCCGTCCAGCTCCCTTTTAGTTGTTTCTCGGTTTTTCTGACCGTCTATTTCTCTCTCTACCTCTTTGTTGTGTTGTCTCCTCACCGACCACTGGTGTGCCGGTGGTGTGCTGTTCCTCACAAGTTTCTTTCTTTTGCCATCACAAGGTTTGCTCCAATTTGCTCAATTTGCCAACCTCTTCTCTTTTCCAACATCGGCTTATTCCAATGGCTGCACTATTCACTCTTTTATGTTAGCCTTTATATACTCCTACATGAAACCCTAATAGGGTGAATTTACTGTCTTGCCCTTCTTTGTGACTTTTACATTCTTGCCCCTCTATGTGACTTTTACCTTCTTGCCCTTCCATGTTGCTTTACTTTCTTGCACACTTAAACCTAGTAGATGACAAGAATTACAACCTATACAAGGCTGTGGGAACAACAATCTCTCCCTTTGTAATTGTTGGCAACATTCATAACAAAGGCCATTATGTAGCAGTTTAAACTCCCGCTAAATATGCACTCCCCCTTTCTTAACAGCTCCCCTTGCACTGTTGCTTCTCTCCCCCTTTTCTAACCAATTACAAATATGAAAAATTCGCAAAGTAGAGATGGAGGATTCACCTGATTTTCAGGCTTGAGGAGGTATTTGTATAGACAAACCCATTATGTGCTTTTCAAACAGCAATGTGGATAGAGATTTAGTTAGATCTTATGTAGCCTCTTCAACAGATTTAGGTTTAACTTGTGAGAGTAAAGCAGTAGCTCTAATAATTCTTCTTCTTATTGTAACTCATGCTGATGGGTCACCTATGATATGATTTTCTTGATACGCATTGGTCCACATTTTCTTTGGTTTTCTTTCTTGTACAGTCTTAGTTGCAAGAAGGTCGCTTTCTTCATTAATCACATACAAATTTCTAGCTATTCTCTTCCCGACTGCAACAGTATTGCCTTCTTTACTCTTTACCTGGCAACTTGTTTTTATGAATGTTACCTTATGGTTTTTATTACATAGTTTGCTGACAGATGCTAGATTATATCTGAGTCCTTCAACGTGTAGAACATCTTTTAGCTTTCATCTTCTAATGTTTACTGACCCCTGACCATTGATGCTGAGTGAATCATCATTGCTAAACTTGACTCTGCCTTCTCTTGACTTGTTTAGCTCTGACAATTTACTCTTGTCTCCCGTCATGAGTGAAGTGCATCCATTGTCAAGGATCCACTGCTTATCCTTATAGTTAGCTTTGAGTGCAATTTCAGCTATATTAGCCACCTCTCTTTTAGTTTTATATTCTTTCTTTTGAACTGGTTGAAAGATAGCTTTCTCCTTTTTCTCAGCTTTAACTACACCACTTGTTTTCACTGTCATTGAGTGCCTTTTCTTGCTTAGGGAGAAGTGTCATGCATCTCTTGGCATTATGGCCATCTTGCCTGCACATTTCACATTGTTCCAAGTCTGCCAATACAACAAACTTGTTCTTTGAAACCATTGGTTTGGGCTTCCATTAACAATTTTTGTCAGTGTGTCCTTGCTTTTTACAGTATGTGCAAGAACTTACGATAGGTGTTCTCCTCTAAATTTTGTATTGTCTCCCTCTGTATGTAGCATCGTATCTTCTTGAATTGGAGACATATACTGGCCTTTTCCACCTGCAGTTACTCACCTTATGACCCCAAAATCCATAATAAAGACAGTGACCTTGAAACTGCCTTTTTCTTGGGTCTACTTATAGCTTGTTTTCTTTTGTTCATTACTTGTTGTGTAGGCAAAGTTACAGGCTTTTTTGCTTGTATGGCTTTCATTTCAGCCACCTTCTTCTTCTTCTTCTATTCAGCCATTGCCTTTGGCTGGCTGACTTTCTTTTCTTCTTGTCACTTTCTTTTTTGCTATGGGCTGTTGCTCTTTAACCACATAGATCCTTTTCGGCCTTGGTTTTGATTTGGTAACTATCTTCTTTTCTTCAGTTATCTTCACCTGAGTCACAGCCTTCTCTTTTAACTTTTGTGGCAAAGTCTCATTCTTCTTTTCTCTTACAGAGCTTGTTTCTCCTACCACTTTAAACTTCTGTAAGTTCTCCTCACTTTTTTTGAGTTGTTGCTGAAGTCTCAACAACTCTATCTTCATTTCTTCAATTATTGAGGTCCTTGAGCCAAACTCTATTGTAAGGTCTTTATATATTTTGATCTGTTCTTCAAATCTTCTCTTCAAGTCAATATGTTCAGCCCTTATTTCATCCTTTTGACTTTCAGCTTCCTCAGACTTTGCTCTAACTTGTTTTATGTGAGCCTCCAACCTTTTTATGGTTCTACCCCTTCTCATTATCTCTTTTGAAGCTGCTTCTAACTCAGCTTCAAGATCTATTTCTTCTTCATCAACCTCCTCTTTCTCTTTAGAGGTTGAACTACCACCTTAAGTAAATGCCATAAAGGCATGCTCATCTAATGATTCTTCATCTTTCTCCTCATCAGCTTCTTTTATCTAACTCATATAACTCTTAAATGAGCCTCTCTTCTTCTTCTGTAGGTTGGTAGTCTTCTTGTTGGACTTTGATTTGAATGATGGTCTTCTTCATTTTGAATTCGACTCATCATCACCATCCTCATCTTTATCATCAAGTTTCACTTTGCATTGATAAGCAAAGTGTGCAGTCTACCCACACTAATAACATCTCAAGGACAATTGTCCTTTTCCCTTCTTAAACACCTTTTTGAACTTCCTTATGAAGTATTCCAACACTTCACCTTCACTTTCTTCCTCGTCCTCATCATCATCCTCTCTGGATGATTCTTTCTCTTCTTTTATCTTCAAGTGCTTCTTAACTTTGAAAGCTGCCTCCTTTGATACCTTTGACGTTAAGGAGATCTTAGTTGACTTTATTGTCATCTCATATGCAATGAGATTGCACTAGAGATCATACAAAGACACAAAATTGAGATCTTTACTCTCCTCGATGGCGGCTACCTTTAAGGCAAACCCCTCGGGCAGAATTCTCAGAATTTTCTTCACAATAGATGAGTCATTCTTGTTCTTCCCATCACTTCTAAGGTCGTTTACAACATCAATAACCCTAGTAAAGAACTCTTGGACTGTCTCATTTTTCTGCATTATGAGAGATTCATATTTCTCATTGAACACTTGAAGCTTGGCCTCCTTTATTCTGCCATCACCTTTATAGACTTTCTGCAATTTGTCCCATATCTCCTTGGCAGACTTGCAGTCCATAACTTTAGCATACTCAACATCTGTCAATGTTGAAATGATGAAGTTTGAGGCATTCCCATTTATCTTAAATTGCCTTAACTCCTTTGGGGTTAGGTCTTTACCTTCTTCCGGAGCCACAAAACCCTTCTGTACGCATTTCACCATGTTTATGCCCATGGTTGCAAATACCACTTGCATTCTTGCTCTACATATATGGTAGTTAGTTCTGTTGAAGATTGGAACCTTCTTGCTGTAAGTGGTGCTAGTACTGGTACTAGCTTCCATTTCTCAGTATGCTGAACAAGTCAAACTTTTAGATCCCTTCAAATTAGTACACCAAGCTGTTAAGCTTCAAATTGTTGAACTAGGCTCTAATACCAATTGAAGTTCCCGACTTCTCCTTAGGATTTAATAGTTTGTGATACTGAGAGGTGGGGTGAATCAGTATCACCACAATTCGCAATTTGTAGGTAAGTGAACAACTTCAACCTCTTCTTAAAAGTGAACTCTTTCTCAGACTTGACTAAGGTAGATCTATTGCTACCTACTAATCACAATAGTCCCCAAAGTCACCTTTCAAACACCTTGCCTAATAGACAATTCAGATGTTCTTGTTTAGGTCTTTGTTAGGTTATAGGTTGGATGATAAATTAATTGCATTCACAACTCAATTTAAAACACAAAATGTTAAGCAAATTAAGGACATATGAGATTTATGTGGTTTCGTCAACATGACGTACATCCACGGTGATAGGGACTCTCCCTTACCGAGACTATCTACTATACTTGAGAATTTCAATTACAATGGATGTCTTAATCCTTTACTCCTTTCACTATTGCAATTACTAAGCAAGTACAATACAAAGAGTGTCACTTACTATGTCTACCCTTCTTCTAGCTTGTCTTGCCTCTGTTGAATTGAAAGGCTACTCCACTGCCACTTAGAAGTTCATTGCAACGCTCTCTAACCTCTCTTAAAGAAATTTGGAAATATGTTGTGTTCTTTTTGATGCTTCGCCAAATTCCTTCTATAGGTTGTCTCACACAACTCTTGCTTTCACCGTCTCATGGTCTCACTGGTCCCCTATTTCACATCTCAATGCCTACCTCACGTTTCTAGTTTGTCGCGTCGTCGCACATTTTGGTTTGATATTGTCTTTTGACATACACTGACACTTCTGCTATGCTCCCATCATGGCTTTGCCGATCTCGCATTTCAGCTTTGCTGGTCTCCCATTTCAGCTTCGCTGCACGGCTCTATTGCACGGCTCCGCTGCACTCCTCTGTCACAGTTTTGCTGCATTTTGCACTCCTCCCGTTTTTGGTTTTTAATGTTTTTGGTTTTCTTCTTTTTCAGGAGTGGTGCATTTTTGGTTTTACCTTCACCTCACATTTATGGTTTTCTTCCTCTTCATTGGTCTCATGCCTCACACTTCACCTGTATGTTTCTGGTTTTCTTTCAGCTAGTGGTCTCACAGCTCATGCCTCACTTGTCCGTTTTTGGTTTTCTTCTCTCACGGGTTTCTCTCTTTTGCCGTCACACAGTTTTCTCCTTGCTGTGTTATCCATTTCTCCCTCACTGTCCAACTGGGTCTCTTTTCTTTTGCTCACTTGTTTCTCTTCAACTTTGGCTCTCTTAGTTCTGGTTTTCACGTTGTCTCCCTCTTCCGATCTATATCCGTGTCCTCTTCTTTGGTGTGTGTGTGTTTATGCTCTTTCAATGGAGTCTCTCTCTCTCTCCAAGTGGTGTATGTCTGGTCTGGTTTGCTTTTTCGGTGGTGGGTTTGTCTCTCTTACGATGGTGGGTACCTCCTTTTCTGGTTTGTATCCATTTAGCTTTCCCGGTGACTGCTTTCTCACGATTTTTTTGGTTTGTGCGTTTAGCTCTCCTATGTTGTCTCCTTGCTGTCTAGCCGGTGGTTTCTCTCTTGTTGTAGGGTTTTGTCTCACCAAGGTCTCTCTTGCAGTTGGTGTGCTTTGGCTGTGTGTTGTGTTTTGCTATTTTCTCTATTTGGTTGTATACCCTAGCTTGATGTGTAGCTTATGTTTGGTCGGTTGTCTCCTTGCTTGGACAGTTCCTCCTTTGTGTTTGGCCGGTTGTCTCCTTGCTTGGACATCTCTTCTCTTTGGATGGTTTCCCTCTCTTCTTGCCATGTACCCTCTCTTTTTGTCTCTCCTTTCTTTTGCAAGTGGTGTGTTGCTGTTTTCTGGTTTGGCCGGTTGCTCCTCCCGTCAGTGGTGTGTTTTGCAATTCTCACTTGGTTGGTTGTCAGGTTTCTTTTTCTCTCTTTCCCGTCGACTCCTCTGTTCTGGCCGTATACCTCTTTTTTATCTCTTCCACCAACTGTCTCAATTTTTCTCTCTTTCTCTCGTGTTGTGCTGAGGGTCTCTCTCTCTTTGTCCAGCTGGATCTCTTTCACTATCCAGTCGGATCTATCTCACTGTCCACTCTGTTTTGCCGTCGACTCGCTTTGCTGTCTAGCTCCCTTTTAGTCGTTTCTCTGTTTTTTAGATCGTCTGTTTCGCTCTCTACCTCTTTGCCATGTTGTCTCCTTGTCGATCGCTGGTGTGCCGGTGGTCTGCCGTTCCTCACAGGTTTCTCTCTCTTGTCGTCACAAGGTTTACTTCAATTTGCTCAATTTGCCAACCTCTTCTCTTTTCCGACGATGGCTTGTTCCAACGACTACACTGTTCACTCTTTTATATTGGCCTTTATATACTCTTCCATGAAACCATAATAGGGCGAATTTACTGTCTTACCCTTCCATGTGGCTTTTATGTTCTTACCCCTCTATGTGGCTTTTACCTTCTTGCCATTCCATATGGCTTTACTTTCTTGTACATTTAAATGTAGTTAACAATAATTACAACCTATACAAGGCTGTGGGAACAACATAAACCCTTCATAGAAATGCCCTTTATTAAGAATGTCTTGGAAGTGGCTTATGATAAAGATGAAGTGACAAACTATATCCAAAAGCTAATACTTTAGGTTGTTACTTTATAAGGCTAAGAACCACCCTTTTAAGAGATAATCTTTGGTTCCCATTAATCTTGAAAATCTAAGATGCACTGGCTTAAGAAAAATTAAAAATGCCCACCTTAGATTTTTTTGATTGGATCATCAACCCTACTACTATTAGACTAGGTTCCACACCCTCATGGCTTTACACAAAACTTTTGAAGCTACTATATGCAAGGCTTTCTCCATATCTCTCAAAGACCTAACTCAAAGATGGTATTTGGATCTCCTACCTTAATCAATTATGAATATAAAATCGTTAAGTTGACAATTCACAACCTAAATTGTTACTAGTAAAAGACAAAAGAAGCCTTTAACAACACTAATAAGAGTATGCTAACATCTTAGTGAATCTTTAAGGGAATATGTCTCCCATTTCAATAAGGAAATGTTGCAAATACAAGGCTTGAATTTTGACTTTGCTTTAGTTATCTTCTGTTGTGGTTTGAGGAGGTCTTATTTTATTCACTCGTTGGAAAAAAATCTACCAAAGGACTTTGTGGAAGTTATGTCTCAAGTAGAAAAGTATATCCAAGTAGATGATGCTTTATGAGCTTACAAAGAAATTGAAGGGCATTGGAAGATCTAGAACAAAAATGAAGTTGCTCCTTTCTCCCTTTTAATAAAAAAGTAAGAATCATAATCCCAAGTGAAACTACTATCATTATACCACATTGACCATAAGTTGAGCCAATATTCTAGTGGAAATTAATGATCAAAGAATAATCAATTAGCCATAGTAGCTCTTTATAGATACATAATGTCATGTTACAAGGAAGTTTGGTCATTTCCATAACAATCACAATTATCATAATGAGGAATGTTACAACCTTAAAAACAAAATTAAAGGGCTTATATAAAAAAGGTATGCTTTAAAAGTATGTGTAAAAAGAAAATTAATATTGTTCTGTTATAAGAAGAAGTTTCCTAAGAATAGAAGTACAACAAAATTTAAGAGAGCTATATCTTGGTCAAATTAACAAGGCTCTTTTTCCTTCGTGGCCCACTTGAAGAATTATAAATGTGATTGTTGAAGTTTTAATTATTGGTATTGTTATGACCATGAGAAAGTCATATGCAAGGCACATTATAAATGTGAAAGGTAAGCGCTAAGGGAATTTGACACACCTATTACATTCACTAACAATGATTTAAAAGGTATTAAGTATGTATATGATGATCCTTTTGTAATTAAAGCCATCTTGAATGAGTTTAATGTACAGTAAGGGTTGCTAGATATAAGGAGTTTAGTAGATATATTTTATTATGAGGCCTTTATCAAAATGGGACTTTAAGAGGATAAGTTAAAGTTTGTTTGTTTCCTATTATATAGTTTCTTAAGGGAACTAGTTATCTCAAAAAGTGCAATCAATACAATCCTTAAGTTTTTTGTGTACAAGACCTAACTCTTATATAATGTAATTTTGGGCAAACCTATCCTTAGAGCTCTTGACATCATCTTATCTATCAAGCTTCTTAAGATGAAGTTCCTAATTTTGATAAGAGTTGGGGAAGTTCAAGGAGATATAAAAACAAGCCTAAGAGCTTTAAGTAGCTTGGATCAAAAGGAAAAGGAAGCTAGCTAACTTTAAAATTTCTAGCAAGTCAGAAGAGGAGTAGCTTTAAGAAAATGGTATAGCAAGTTCCTCTAATTGCTATTAACTTAGAAAAAGTAGTACATATAGTATATGGGCTTCATCCTTAATTAAAAGAGGCATTAATTGCTTTCTTAAGCTTCCTTATTATGTAGGTATTTGGAACAACAAACACTTGGGTTTCTATAAAGTTTTACATACACCTTGAGATAGAAACTTTTTTCTTTTGGCATCATAATCAGAATTGACATGCAACCATCTTATACACTCAAGTATAGTATATTGCTAAGACTAGAATGATTATGATGCCAATCGATATATCTCTCTTGCAACTAAGGAATCTCACCACCTTCCATCCCACGTATGGATTTAGCAACAAGAACTTGTAGTTGGTCTTAAATCAAAATGTAGTAAACAAAGAGAGTGTTCATCTCAATTATATAAAGGAAAGGACTAATAAGAAATTGGCACCTAAAGTGAAAAAAGGATCAACCTTTAAAAAACTTGAAATATGGGATGAAACATTATATTATGATCACCTCGTTAAGACCAAAAAGACAAAAAAAAAAGAAAAAAAGAGATAATGTATCAAAAACAGAAAGCAAAAACATCATTTAATGAATTAATACAAATTCTTGGTTTACTTTATTTAATTAAGGATTATAAGGTCTTAATTTTATTAATTTGCTTAATTCTTATTAAGAAAAATAAGTCACCACTTAGTCGTGAATCTTAGCATAAAAGGTTCCTTATCATCTATGACTCCTTCCACTGAAGCAATTTAGTAAGGAGTAATATCCTCAAGGGAGGTTTTTAGTGGAACAATCTCAACGTTGTACTCCTTGGTTTACATAATCATATCACTCTCAAGCTATTGATGACAAGTATCAATAATAAGGGGAGAAGCAAAAAGATCCATCAACTTAGGTTGCCTAATCATATTCCCTTCCTTATCATTAGGGGTTATTTCATTTGCCACCTTAACAATGGATGATAGGATAAAGTGTCCACTTGATAGTTGCTTATCAGAACTCTTTAAGTTGAAATCTTTAATAGGATGTTTCAAATTCTTATAGTTCTTTTGGCTTATCCAAAAGCTTCTTTAAAAGAAAAGCCTTAATAGCCTTGATATCACTAAAAAAAGGTTAAAATCTTGGATAAATGACATATTTGTAAGAATGCAAATAAAAATTTGAGGGTTCTAAGTGTTGATCACCATATAACAAACTTACTAAAGAAAGAAAATTCATCAATCTTATGTTTAATGTTTGTGCTATCGTTTAAGCTAAGAGCATTAATTTATTGATTGATTTCCTAACTAGTTTTTGCTTAATTATTGATCTTAATCCTTAGTGGACCTTTTAGCCATGAAAATAAAAGTTATGATACTTTTATCCTTTTATATCCTTAGCAGCCAATATGGCAAATAGGATTATAAGGATACATTGTGCCTTGTTCGTAAATGAATCCCTAAGAAATTTAGTAGTTTAAAAGGGAAAGGATGTGCAATTCCTTTAGTTTAAACAAAGGTTAGGGCACATTTATAATAAGGAAGTGTGATTGTTGAGTAGTCTCTTCATAATTCCCTCTTCATCTACACTCAATAGGGGAAATGACACTTGCTTTGGATTAATAAACACCTAATAGGTAGAGTACCCATCATTTTCCCCACCAATTTTAGGAAAAAGAATGCATACTGCCATAAAATACTTTCTTTTGCAACCTTTATCTTCCCTAATAATAAAGAGAGATTATAATCATAATATTTTTGTCACTTAATAATGTACATATCTTTATCCTCTTTATAAGGGACAACTTGGTACACGTTAAGCATGTTGCTCATCTTTGATGACTAATATTGGATTTATTATCAACAACATCTCACATATTTGTTCTTGTTGATTTGACGTTGTATATGCTATTGAGATATATTTGCTGCATTTACAAAGTGTTAGCAACTAATTCATTTAAGGGTTAAGGAAGATAGCGTTGGTGGAATATGACAAGAATGAAGAGAGAAAGCATGGTTGAAATCAGGATGCTGCTACCCTACCTTATGCTGCCAAAAATGAAGAGTTGATTTAGATTGCTGGTGGTGTTTTGGCTGTAAAGAAAGCATTAATTACTACCTTTGACATTTCATTTAATAGTGGCACTACAAGTCACTTGTTGGGTATGAGTCAATGCTAACCATTGACCCTAAATTTAAGGAGTTAATGTTGACCGTTGATCCTAAATTCAAAGAATCAATGTTGATTGTTGATTATAGGACAATCTTAAACTCAAGGCTTATAAATACCCATGCAGTTGCCAAAAGAAAGCTAAGGCACAACAGAAAGAGATAGAAAAAGTGCAGAGAATGTGAGGGGCAGAGAAAACCAGCAGAGAAAATGATAGATAAATTAAGTAGTAGAAAAGAAAGAGCCTCAGCAGCCAAAAAGAAAAAGTAATAATGACAACAAGAGGAGAGACAATAGTGACAGAAAGGAGAAGAGAACTTGCAAAGGAGAGATAGTAAAAGCGATAGAAAGAAGGAGAAAACCTATAAAGGAGAGAACTTGTAGAGGAGAGAACTTGTAGAGTAGAGAACTTGCAGAGTAGAGAACTTTCAAAAGAGAGAACTTGTAGAGGAGATAACATGCAGAAAAGAGAACCTACAAATAAGAGATAGCAGCAGTAGAAAGAAGGAAAGAACCTATAAAGGAGAGGAGAGAACCTATAGATGAGAGAATTTACAGAAGAGAACCTACAAAGGAGAAAACTTGTAGAGGAGAGAACCTCTAAAAAAGAGATCTTGCAAAGGAGAAAACTCGCAAAAGAGAAAACCTATAAAGAAAGAAAACAATAGTAGCAAAAAGAAGGAGAGATAGTAGCAGTAGTAGAAAGAAAAGGATAGAACCTATAGATAAGAGAACTGATAGAGTAGAGTAGAACTTGCAGAGGAGAGAACTAGTAGAGAGACCTACAGAAATAGGTAAAAAGAGCTGCAAAAATAGGCAAAGAGATTTGTAGAAATAGGTAGAGAGAGTTGTAGAGAACGAGCTATAGAAATAGATAGAGAGAGCTACGGAGAAAGAGTTACAAAAATAGGCAAAGAGATTTACAGAAACAAATAGATAAAAACCCATTAGAGGTAGGAGAGAAACCCTACAGAGGAAGAGGGAAACCTAGCAAAGATAGAGAACTGTGTTTGGTAGAGGTAGGTAGAGAAAATTGTAGAAAAGAAAAGGGGAGAGCATGACAAGTAGAGAAAACTGCAGTGAAGAGCATAGTAGGTAGAGAAAATTACAGAGGAGAGCACGACAGGTAGAGACCTACAGAAAGTTGTGATGGATAAAGGTAGAAAGCTGTGGTCGACAAAGGTAGGAGAGAAACTCGACAGAGGTAGAAAGAAACCTGACAGAGGTAGAGAGCTGAGACTAGTAGAGGTTGAGAGTTCAGAATCGATAGAAAGTGTAAGTAGCTAAGAGTTTAGAATTGGCAAAGATTTGAGACCGATAGAGGCAAAGAGAAAGCTGTGAAACACAACAAAGAGAGAACAAGGAGTATGACAAAAAGAAAGTTGTGAAACTAGTAGTGAAGAAGGAAAGATCGGTAAAGTTTAAGCAAATACTAGTAGTAAGGAAGGAGAAGATCTATTTTCTGCAATAGTAGCCTGTGCACATAGTGAGATCTTTCTTAAGAAAATTTTTGTCATAAACTTTTTATATACATTTTTGAAAAAGGGTGGGAAATCCTTGGAGTGATCGGGAGATCATTATAAGTAGCTAAAGAGTGATCCTTCCACAATGGTTAAGGAGAGATCCTTCCACAACATCAGCTGTATCCTTTGTTAACAAATGTGGATTGTGTGATCTAGAAGTGATCCTATCACATTGTGGATGTAACTTACACATTATGGGTGAACCACATAAAAATTTTATGTTTTCTCGAATGCTTACACTTGATATCTATATGACCATTCTCATATAAAGAAGTGAGTTAAAAATAGATCATAGACTTTAATAAGATATAAAGATTTAATCTAGATATATTTGTAAAAGGTAAACATCTTACACTGATTTACCCCTTCTCTTTTGTTATTCCCATAGCCTTGTATGGGTTGTAATTGTTGTCAATTAGATTTAAGTGTACAAGTAATTTGACATGGAGGGGCAAGAAAGTAAAGCTATATGGAGGGGCAAGAGAGTAATTTGAAGCTATATGGAGGGGTAAGAATGTAAAAACACACCATTGCAACAGAAAAAACCTATACGGGAGAAAAGAAAATATGTGATGGCAAAATAGAAAAGACCACCATCGAATGAATAGGGGAAAAAGAGAGAAAATACATGATGGCCAAAAGGGGCTGAAGAAAGAAAATCTTGAACAGCACACCACCAACACACTAGTAGTCAGCAAGGAGACAACACGACCAAAGAATAGTGACCCGTAGAAAAGAGAGAAAATGAGATGGCCAAAAAGAGCGGACGGTGAGAGAGATCTAGCTAAATGGTGAGAGAGAAAATGAAGAGCCACCACCATAAGAGAAAGAGCCACCACCATAAGAGAGAAAGCCACCACTATAAGAGAGAGACAGACCACCCGGAAGAGAAGACAGCAGATCTGCAATGGCATGAGACAAATGGACGACACGACAAAGGAGAGAAAACTGGCTGAGAGTGAGAAAACTAGAGAAGAAAAAACAAAGAGCCAACGGCAGAATAGGGGTAGACGAAGAAAAACAGATCACCGGCAAAAAAGAGAAAAACCCGATACAGCTAAATGGGGTAGATGGAAAAGAGGTGAACGGCCAGATAGGGGTAGACGGCATGAGACTAGAACGTGCACTGACATAAGACCAGAACGTGTGAAGCCATGAGACGGTGAAAGCAGGAGTTGTGCGAAACAACCTAGAGAAGGAATTCAGTAAAGCATTGGAAAGAACTCAACGTATTTCCAAATTTCTTCAAGAGAGGTTAGAGAGTGTTGTGGTGGACTTCTAAGTAGTAGTGAAGCAGCCTATTCAATTCAACAGGGGCAAGACAAGCTAGAAGAAGGGTAGACACAGTAAGTGACACTCTTTGTATTGTACTTGCTTGGTATTTGCAATAGTGAAAGGAATAAAGGATTAATACATCTATTGTAACTACATTGTGAACATCGGAAGTACTATAGTGGTATTCTCAAGTATAATGGATTGTCTCAGCAGAGGAAGAGTCCCTACCACTATGGACGTACATCACATTGATTAAACCACGTAAATCTCTTGTGTCCTTACTTTGATTTACATTCTGTGTTTTGAATTAAGTTGTGAACGTAGCTAAAGTATCATCAAACCTATAACCTAAAGAATACCTAATCAAGAACATCCGATCTGTCTAATAGACAAGGTGTCTGAAAGGTGACTTTGGAGACTATTGTGATTAGTAGGTAACAATAGATCTACCTTAGTCAAATCTGAGAAAGAGTTCACTTTTAAGAAGAGGTTGAAGTTGTCCACATACCTGTGTATTGACAAGAGTTAGAGTAATAAATAAGTAGAATACTTTGACTTAAACTATCAAAGTGTGTTTTTAAGGGGTGTGATACTGATTCACCCCCTTCAATATTATAGACTAGTAGATCCTAGGGTGAAGTTGTGAATTTCAATTGGTATCAGAGCACAGGTTCACCAATTTGAACCTTAACATCTAGGTGTACTAGTTTGAAGGGTTTTAGAAGTTTTAACTTATTCAGCATACTAAGAAATGGATGCCAATACTAGCACAAGCACTACTTCTAGTAAGAAGGTTCTAATCTTTAATGGAACCAACTATCATATGTGGAGAGTGAGAAGGCAGGTGGTATTTACAACCATGGGCATGAACATGGTGAAATTAGTACATGAGGATTTTGTGCCCCCAGAAGAAGGTAAAGATCTAACCCCAGAGGAATTAAGGTAGTTTGAGATAAATGGGAAGGCCTCAAATGTCATCATTTTAGCATTGACAGATGTTGAATATGCTAAAGTTATGGATTGCAAATTTGCTAAGAAGATATAGGACAAATTGCAGAAGGTCTATGAAGTTAATGGCAAAATGAAGGAGGCCAAGCTTCAAGTTTTCAAGGAGAGATATGAATCCTTTAGAATGTAGAAGAATGAGACAGTCCAAAAGTTCTTCACTAGGGTTATTAATGCTGTAAATGACCTTAGAAGTCATGGGAAGAACAAGAAGGACTCATCCATTGTGAAGAAAATTTTGAGAATTCTACCTAAGAGGTTTGCCTCAAAGGTGGCAGCCATAAAGGAGAGTAGAGATCTCAAGTCTGTGTCTCAACATGATCTTCAATGCAATCTCATTGCATATGAGATGAGAATAAAGTCAATTGAGAGCTCCTCAACGTCAAAAGTATCAAAGGAGGCAGCTTTCAAAGTTATGAAACACTTGAAGATAAAAAAAAGAAGAAGGAAGAATCATCCAATAGGATGATGATGGTGATGAGGAAGAAAGTTAAGGTGAAGTATTGGCTTACTTCACAAGGAAATTCAATAAGGGGTCTAAGAAGGGAAAAGGACAGTTGTCCTTGAAATGTTATCGTTGTGGGAAAATTAGACACTTTGCTTCTTAGTGCAAAGTGAAACTTGATGATGAAGATGAGGATGGTGATGATGAGCAGAATTCAAACTGGTGAAGACCATCATTCAAATCAAAGAAGTCCAGCAAGAAGACTGCCAACCCATAGAAGAAGAAGAGAGACTCATTCAAGAGTTATGTGA
>JAHLGO010015563.1:0-14478 GCA_020615895.1 Ceriops decandra | reverse complement strand
GTGGTAGTTCAACCTCTAAAGAGGAAGAGGAGGTTAATGAAGAAGAACCAAATCTTGAAGTTGAGTTGGAAGCAGCTTCAAAGGAGATAATCAGAAGGGGCAGAACCATAAGAAGGTTGGAAGCCCATATAAAACAAGTTGAAGCAAAGATTGAGGAAGCAGAAAGTCAAAAGGATGAAATAAAGGCTGAACATATTGACTTGAAGAGAAGATTTAAAGAACATATCAAAATATGTGAAGACCTTACTATAGAGCTTGGCTCAAGGACTTCAACAATTGACAAAATGGAGATAAAGTTGTTAAGACTTCAGCAATAACTCAAAAAGAGTGAGGAGAACTTGCAGAAGTTTGAAGTGGTAGGAGAAACAAGCCCTGTAAGAAAAATGAAGAATAAGACTTTGCCACAAAAGTTGAAAGAGAAGGCTGTGACTCAGGAGAAGATAATTGAAGAAGAGAAGACAATTATTAAACCAAAGCCAGGGCCAAATATGATGTATGTGGTTAAAGAGCAGCAACCCATAGCTACTACGTCTAAAAAAAAAAAACGAAAGTCAGCTAGCCAAGGGCAATGGCTGAATAGAAGAAGGAGAAGAAGGCTAAAATGAAAGCCACACAAGCAAAGAAACCAGCAACCTTGCTTACACAATAAGGAATGAACAAAAGAAAATAAGCTATGATTAGACCCAAGAAGAGGCAGTTTCAAGGTTACTATCTTTATTGTGGAGTTTGGGGCCATAAGGTAAGTAAATGCTGGTGGAGAAGGCCAATATATGTCTCCAACTTGAGAAGTTGTGATGCTACATACAGGGGGAGACAATACAAAATTCAGAGGAGAACACCTGTTGTGAGTTCTTGCACATACTGTAAAAAGTAAGGACACACTAATAAGAAGTGTTGGTGGAAGCCCAAACCAGTGCTTTCAAAGAACAAGTTTGCTATATTGGAAAACTTGGAGTAGTGTGAAAGGTGTGGGCATGATGACCATAATGCCAAGAGATGCATGACACTTCTCCCTGAGTAAGAGAAGGCACTTGATGGCACAATAAAAACAAGCAGTGTAGTCAAAGCTGAGAAAAAGGAGAAAGCTATCTTTTAGCCAGTTCAAAAGAAGGAATATAAAGCTAAAAGGGAGGTGGCTAATACAGCTAAAATTGCATTAAAGGTTGACTAAAAGGGTAAGTAGTGGATCCTTAATAGTGGATGCACTTCACACATGACAGGAGACAAGAGTAAATTATTAAAGCTAAACAAGTTAAGAGGAGGTAGTGTCAAGTTTGACAATGATGATTCACTCAACATCAGTGGTTAGGGGTCAGTAAATATTGGAAAAGGAAAGCTAAAAGATTTTCTGCATGTTGAAGGACTCAGATATAATCTAGCATCTGTTAGCCAATTATGCAATGAAGATCATAAAATAATATTCACAAAAATAGGTTACAAAGTAAAGAGTAAAAAAGGCAATACTGTTGTAGCTGGGGAGAGAACAGTTGAAAATTTATATGTGATTGATGAGAACAAGTTAAGTAGTTGTTTACTCACCAAAGAAGAAGAAAATCAACTCTGGCATAGGAGGCTGGGACACTTAACATAGAAGAACATGAGAAAGTTGACCACTGCTCATGCAATTAGAGACATTCTCGACCTCAAGAGAGAGAGAGAGTATGTTTGCTCAGCATGCTCTGAAGGAAAACATGCTTGAAGGCATTATAAGACCAAAGAGTTCAGTTCTGAAGCAGTGCCTAATATTGTACATATTGATTTGTGTGGTTCGATGAGGAGAAAAGGGTTGAATGGTGAGAGGTACTTCATCTTGTTTGTTGATGAATATTTTAGAAAGACCTGCATTATGCACCTCAAACATAAGTCAGAAGTTTTGAATTGTTTCAAGAGATACAGAAGATTAGATGAAAATGAGAGTGGAAGGAAGATCAAAGTATTGAGGTTAGATCAAGGCACTGAATTTACAAATGAAGATTTTAAAGATTACCTTAAGAAGCATGGTATTCACCATCAGATGGCAGCTATAAGAACACCTCAATAGAATGGGGTGATAGAGAGAAAAAATAGAGATGTGGTTGAAATGACAATAACTTTACTGCTAAAATCCAAGCTTCACACAAGATTTTGGATAGAAGTAACATTTACAGTTATACATCTACTGAATAGAGTCTTACTAAGGCCTAATACTAATAAGACTCCATATGAGCTATGGAGTGGGAAGAAAACAATAGCCAAGTATCTCAGAATCTTTGGCAGCCCATGTTTTGTGAAGAACAAGGAGCAAAACTTGGGAAAGTTTAATGCTAGGTCTGATAAAGGCATCTTTATGGGACACTCAACAAAGACAAAAGGTTACAAAGTTTTCCTACATAAGTTGGGAAAAGTGATCACGTCCATTGATGTTAGAATAGATGAGAATTAGAAAACAATACAGAATGGAGAAGTTGAGGACAATGAAGAAGATGACTTCAATGTAGATGAAGAATCAGACCAACCTGAGGAAAAAGAACAAGAAGTAAGTTTAGACTTGGAGAAGAGTGAGTCTGAAGATGAAGAAATAGATTCTCTTGCAATTAAGACTGTGTAAGAGAGAAGGACAAAGAAGACACGGACCAGTGCTTATCAAGGAAATCAGATCATAGGTGACCCATCAGCAGGAGTTACAACAAGAAGAAGAATTTTGGGAGCTACTGCTTTACTCTCATAAGTTGAACTTAAATTTGTTGAAGAGGCTACACAAGACAAAAAATGGGTCAAAGCTATTAATGAGGAGCTGAATCAAATCGAGAAGAATGATAATGGGAGTTGGTTCTAAGACCCACCAGCAAGAATGTCATAGGAACAAAATGAGTGTTTAGGAATAAACATAATGAAGATGGCAAAGTGGTGAGGAATAAGGCTAGGCTGGTTTGCAAAGGCTATACTTAGATAAAAGAAGTAGATGTTGATGAAACTTTTGCACTAGTGGCAAGGTTAGAAATTATTAGAATGTTCCTAGCTTTGACATCACATAAGAGGTATAAAGTTTATCAAATGGATGTGAAATCAACCTTTCTAAATGGGTTACTAAAAGAAGAAGTGTATATTGAACAACTCGATGAAGTACAAATTAGTGAGGATGAGACACACATGTGCAAGCTGAAGAAAGCATTGTATGGCCTTAAATAAGCCCTAAGAGTATGGTATAGCAGGTTGGATGCGTATTTGTGAAGGTTGAACTTCATAAGAAGAATAGTTGATAATAACCTATATGTGTTCAACTCAGAAAAAGGCCAGTTGATAACCATAATATATGTAGACGACATCATCTTTGGAGGTGATCATTTTAAGCCATGCCAAGATTTTGCACAGAAGATGAGTGAGGAATTTGAGATGCCATTGATTGGAGAAATGAATTACTTTCTTGGATTACAGATAAAATAGTGTGAAAAAGGTATTTTTATTTCTCAGATGAAATATGCTAAAAAGATGCTGAAAACGTTTGGCATAGAGGATAGCAAACCCATCAGTACTCCTATGATAGTGGGCTGCAAGTTAGCAAAGATCAGAACGGAAAGAGTACAAGCCCTACAGAGTATAAGAAGATGATAGGGAGCCTTCTGTACCTTACAACATCAAGGCCTGATCTTATGTAAGCTGTGTGTGGTGCCAACAGATTCCAAGCTAATCCTAAGGAATCTTATGTGTTGGCAGTGAAAAGAATCCTAATATACCTCAAAGGGATACTGGAAATGGGTTTGTGGTATTCGGCCATGGATCTGTAAAACTACGAGTATACACTAATGCAGACTGGGCAGGAAGTATAGATGATAAAAAATCAACCAGTGGCTGAAACTTCTACTTGGGTTCAAAGTGTGTTATATGGTTAAGTAGAAAGCAAAATAGTGTTACTTTGAGCATAGCTGAGGCTGAATATATGGCTGCTTGTGCAGCATGTACTTAGGTGATATGGACGCAAAGACAATTGGTAGACTTGAGTGTTGATGTGAAGTTACCAGTAATTGTACTTTATGATAATCAAAGTGCTATTGATCTTAGCAAGAATTCAATTCAACATTCAAAGAGCAAGCATATTAACATCCGGTATCACTTTATCGAAAAACAAGTGGAACAAGGTATAATTTAGTTGGAGTATGTTGGTACTAAAGATTAAATTTTAGATATTCTAACTAAACCTCTATCCACAGAGTTGTTTGAAAAGCACATAATGAGTTTATCTGTGCAAATGCCTCTTTAAGCTTGAAGTTCAGGTGAATCCTCTATCCCTACTTTGTGAGTTCTTTTTTTGTAATTGGTTGGCAAAGGGGGAGAGAAACAATAGTGCAGGGGGAGCTGTTAAGAAAAAGGGAGTGCATATTTAGGGGGAGTTGTAATTGTTGCATAATAGTTTTTGTTATGAGTGTTGCCAACAACTACAAAAGGGGAGATTGTTGTTCCCATAGCCTTATAGAGGTTGTAATTGTTGTTAACTAGATTTAAGTGTGCAAGTAATTTGAAATAGAGGGGCAAGAAAGTAAAGTCACATGGAGGGACAATAGAGTAATTAGAAGCTATATAGAGGGGCAAGAAAGTAAAAACACACCATTGCAAGAGAGAAAACCTATAGGGGAGAAAAGAAAATACGTGACAGCAAAATAGAAAAGACCACTGTTGGCAGAACAGGGGAAAAAGAGAGAAATTACGTGACGGTCAAAAGGGGGTGAAGGAAAGAAAATCTAGAACAGCACACCACTAACACACCAACGGTTGACGAGGAGATAACACGACCAAAGAATAGTGACCTATAGAAAAGAGAGAAAATGAGATGACCAAAAAGAGTAGATGGTGAGAGTGATCCGGTTGGATGGTGAGAGAGAAAATGAAGAGCCACTACCGTAAGAGAGAAAGCCACAACCATAAGAGAGAGATAGACCACCTGGAAGAGAAGAAGCAGGTTTGTGACAACGTGAGACAAACAGTTGACACGACAAAGGAGAGAAAAATGGTTGAAAGTGAGAAAACCAGAGATGAAAAAAATAGACCATTGGTAGAAAAGAGAAATACTCTATACGACTAAAAGGGTGGATGGCAAAAATGTGAATGACCAGATAGGGGTGGACAGACTGAGACCAAAACGTGCATCGGCATGAGTCCAAAATGTGTAATGGCGTGAGACCAGAACATGCGACGGTGTGAGACTAGGACGTGAAACGATAGACCAGAAGTGTGAGTGCAAGCTGTGAAGCCGTGAAACGGTGAAAGCAGGAGTTATGTGAAACAACCTATAGAAGGAATTCGGTAAAGCATTGGAAAGAACTCAACATATTTCCAGATTTCTTCAAGAGAGGTTAGAAAGTGTTGTGGTGGACTTATAAGCAGCAGTGAAGTAGCCTATTTAATTCAACAGTGGTAAGACAAGTTAGAAGAAGGGTAGACACAGTAAATGACACTCTTTGTATTATACTTGCTTGGTATTTGCAATAGTGAAAGGAACAGAGGATTAAGAAATCCATTGTAACGACATTGTGATCATCGGGAGTACCACACTGGTATTCTCAAGTATAGTAGATTGTCTCGGTCGGGGAAGAGTCCCTACCACCGTGGACGTACGTCACATTGACGGAACCACGTAAATCGCTTGTGTCTTTACTTTGATTTACACTACATGTTTTGAATTGAGTCATGAACGTAACTAAAGTATCATCGAACCTATAACTTAAAGAAGACCTAATCAAGAACATTTGATCTGTCTAATAGGCAAGGTGTCTGAAAGGTGACTTTGGGGATTATTAGTAAGTAACAATAGATCTACCTTAGTCGAATCTGAGAAAGAGTTTGCTTTTAAGAAGAGGTTGAAGTTGTCCAACATATATACATATTGACAAGAGTTAGAGTATTAAATAAGTAGAATACTTTGACTTAAACTATCAAAATGTGTTTTTAAGGGATGTAATACTGATTGATCCCCCCTCTCAATATTATAGACTAGTAGATCCTAGGGTGAAGTTGAGAACTTCATCCTTATCAGTGTGAGAGCAAAGAAGGTTGTTATCAAAGCAATATGACCCTGATTACAAAGACCTTTACATAGGAACTTAAAATTTACAATTTTATTAGTAAAATCCAATAATTAATCATTAGTTGACATGACCCAGTATGTTGATGAGAAATTCATGAAACTCTCAGTGTAAAGGAAAAGACACTCTAACCGCCAAATGATCTAAACATATGTAGGTAAAATTGTCAAGTGAGTAAAAAGCCTTCTTTATAAATATAAGAATGATCAAATTTGTGTCCTTAAGAAGACGATCATGGTTGTAGAATTGAGATTCGTAGAAAAGGTTTTTTATGTGCATAAAAAGCTTAATGACATCTAACATATAATAACTTAATATGGGGAACTTGGATTTTAGGATTGTCTTTCTTAAACCAAGTTGTATTACAATTAGGCATAACAACATTATGGTTAAAAGCATTTATGTAAGGGTTTTTATATTAGGGAATATCTAAACTTGGGTTAAGGCATAGAGTATTGAGCCCATTTTCAATGGCTAATATTGGATTTGTTGTTGACAACATCTAACATAGTTGTTCGTGTTGATTTGATATTTTAAATGTCGTTGAGATATATAAAAATTATTGGTTAAAACTATTGATAGTAAGTAAACTAAAGTTAATGAATCAATATTGACCATTGACCCTAAATTTTAGGAAGTCAATATTAACAATTGACTCTAAATTTTAGGAATCAAATTTGGTTATTGATTGTAGGGTAACCTTTGGAAATTTTATGAGGACCTTTCTAGGTTTCACACTAAAAAGGGTGAATCGGCGTGAGATATATGCTTTTTATAAATTGATCTGGATTTAGCCTTTGTGACTTGTTAAAGTTGATGATCCAATTTTTTATATTTCTCCTTTATGTGAATGCAATTGTACGAATATAAATTAATATGCAAGCACCTAAGCACAAATGACAATTTTTTACATGGTTCACCCATAATGTGAGCTATGTTCACAGTGTGATAGGATATCTTCTAAATCACACAATCCACTCTTGTTATCAAGGGATACAATTTGGTTGTGGAAGAATCACTCCTTAACTACTTGTTAAAGGATCACTCCTTAATCACTTACAATGATCTCCCGATCACTCTAAAGGTATCCTATCCTTTTTCAGCAAGTTTATAAAAAATTTATAGTAAAAACTTTCTTAGAGAACGATCACTTAATATGTACAGATTGCTAGTGTAGAATATGGATCTTCTCCTTCCTTTGCTCTTGGTGTTGTCTCACCCGCTATCAGTGCTGCTTGCACGTGCTATTGATACTGTTTGCTCGTATTGCTATTGCTGTCTGCACGCACTGTGGCTATTGTTTGCATGTGCTATTGTCGTTGTCCGCGCTAGTTGCTGCTTATTTCTGCATGAGCTGCTGCTGCTTCTATTCACATGCTACTTCTGATGTCTACACACATTGTTGTTGTCTATGCACGTTGCTCTTGCTTCTGTTTACACGTATTATTCCTGTTGTTTGCACGCATTGTTGTTGTTTGTACGTGTTGCTCCTACTATCCGCACACATTTTTATTGTCCATATGCGACGCTCTTGCTATCTATATGTGCTACTACTGTCAACACAGGCTACTACCATTTGTTCATGTTGTTGCTACTTTTCGCACATGCTATTGCTACTATTTTTGTGCACTATTGTTGTCTGCTCGTGTTGCTGCTACTATTCGCATGCGCTGCTATTGTTGGTATAACCTCCTAGATATGTTGCTAGTGTTGGTAGTCCCGCTTGAACTTGTTGCTATTAGAGATTGAAAGAGTAATAATTTTTCTTATTCTGAATAATACATTAGACAATAGCTTTATAGATGCTAGACCTAGTAAAAAAGGAAATTGATAAAAAGGTAAAAAATAAATCAAATCCCATAACTTATGGGGACTTTTAAAAATTTATATAAATTAGTTTATTTCTAAAGATATATTCTAAAAATAGCTAACTATGCACAATATAAGCCACTAATCACGTTTTCCTACACTCCCCCTCAAGTTGGTGAATAAGCATTTTCCATTCCCAACTTGGATATTATATTTTGAAACACTGAATTGTTTAGCCCTTTGGTAAGTACATCAGCAAGCTAGTTGTGTGTAGTCATGTAAGGGGTACAATCATCCCGCTTTCCAAGTGTTCTTTGATAAAGTGTCTGTCGACTTCAATGTGCTTTGTTCGATCATGTTGTACTGGGTTGTGAGCTATGCTGATTGCAGACTTGTTGTCATAATAGAGTCTTATTGAGCCATCCCACTTAATCTTTAAGTCTTCTAAAATGATTTTTAACTAAAGTACTTCACACACACCTTGAGCCGTTGCTTGAAATTTTGCTTCTGCACTAGACCTGGCTACTACATTCTGTTTTTTACTCCTCCATGTCACAAGGTTTCCACCAAGAAAGGTGCAATATTCAGTGGTTGATTTTCTATCAACAATTGACCTTGCATAATCAGCATCTGTGTATGTCTCAAGTACTAAACCTCTGTTTTTTTTTTTGAATAAAATACCTTTCCCTGGTAGTCCCTTAAGGTACTGTAATACTTGGTAAGTTGCTTGTAGATGAAGTTTCTTTGGGTTATGCATGAATTGGCTAATCACACTAATTACATATGTTATATCTGGTCATGTGTGAGACAAATAAAGGAGTCTTCCTACAAGGCGTTGATATGTTGCCTTGTCTACCGCAACATCCTCCTCTGCTTGTCCAAGTTTGACATTTTGATCTATTGGAGTACTTGCTGGTTTGCATGCTATCATGCCTATTTCCTTGAGGAGATCTGTAACATACTTTTGTTAGGAGATAAAAATGTCTTGCTTAGAGTGAGCAACCTCAATCCCAAGAAAATATTTCAGCCTTCCTAATGCCATGATCTTAAATTCCTTGCCCAAACAATGACTTAGGATTTGTTTTTCTTTGTCATCATCTCCTGTCACTATTATGTCGATGACATAAACCAAGAGAGCTGTGACTCCCCCTGATCATGAGTGTTTAATGAACAATGTATGATCCCCTCGACTTTGTTTATATCCTATAGCTATCATAACTCTAGCAAATCGTCCGAACCACGCTTGTGGTGATTGTTTTAGACCATACAAGGCTTTCTTCAATTTACACACAATCTGAGAATCCAATTGTTCCCATAACCTGGTCGGACCTCTATATAAATTTCTTCCTCTAGTTCTCCATGCAAAAATGCTTTTTTTACATCGAACTGCTATAATTCCCAACCATAGTTAGCTGCCAACGACAACAAAACTCTAATAGTATTCATTTTTGCAACTGGAGAAAAAGTTTCTAGATAATCAATTCCATAGCTTTAAGTATATCCTTTGGCCACTAGCCTTGCTTTGTATCTTTCTATCGATCCATCGGCTCTATACTTCATTGCATACACCCATTTACACCTTACAGGTTTCTTTCCCACTGATAACTTTACCAACTCCCAAGTTCTGTTTTTCTCCAATGCCTCTATTTCCACATTCATAGCTTGTTTCCATTTCTTATTAGACAACGCCTCAGATAAGGTGGTAGGAATGGTAATGGTGTTTAAACTAATAAGGAAGGATTAATAAAATGGTGAAAATTTCTTAAAAGACATAAAGTGTGCAAGAGGTTATAAAGGTCATTTTGTGCACTCTCTTGTTCCTTTCCTAATAGCAATGGGAAGATCCTGGTCATCCTTACTCATATGAAATTCATTTTCATTTTGCAATGTAGGATTAGACATTGTTACCTCATTCTCAGGACTTGGGTTGGACTCTTGGACCTGCATAAATTCAGGAATGGTCATCTTCTTCCTTGTGAACACCTTGCCCTTGACAAATCTTACATTCTCAAGTGCAGAATCTATTTTTCTTGAGGATTTTCAGACATAAGCTCAGGTTCATTTTCAACTATAAGTTTAGGAAGATTTTTAGGCACATGGTTTGGTATAATGGGACAAGATGAATTGGATGGTTTACATATGGAGAGTGGCAATAGATCAAGTAAAACATCCTCATCCTTATTTTCTATTGTTAAATTCTGCCCCCGAAAATAAGGATGGGTGAAGTAAGACTCATATTCATTGAAAGTGACATCTATTGAGACATAGAACTTCCTTGATGGAGGATGGTAGCACTTATACCCTTTTTGAGTTGAGGAATACCCCACAAAGATGCATTTTATTGCCCTTGGATCTAATTTCCCTTTAGGTGGACAGTGTATATAAACAAATGATACACACCCAAATATCCTGGGAACAAGGTTATTTGTAGTTTGTAGGTCAGGGTAGAATATGGAGAGTATCTCTATAGGACTTTTGAATCCCAAAAATCTAGATAGCAAACGATTTATAAGATGGGCAGCAGTAAGAACTGCTTCCCCCCAAAAATTTTTAGGCACATTGGTTTGAAATATAAAGGCTTGGGTTTTTTCACGAAAGTGACCATTTTTCCTTTCAGCTACTCCATTTTGTTGTGGGGTATTGACACAAGATGATTCATGTACAATCCCTTCTTTTTGAAAATATGGAGTTAGGGTTTGATTGAAATATTCCCTATCATTATCTGACCTAAACCTTTTGATATTGACTCCAAATTGATTTTTAACCATAGAGCAAAAATTTGGGAGAACAGTAATAACATCTGATTTATACTTGAGTAAAAAAATCCAATTAACACAAGTACAGTTATCAATAAATGAAACAAACCATCTTGCCCCAGAAATATTAGGAATAGACATAGGACCCCAAATATCACTGTGAACGAGATAGAAAGGAACAAAACTCTTTTTGTTACTGGCTAGAATTGGTATACGCTTGTGTTTAGCAAGTTCACAAACCTCACAATGAAAGTTTTCAACATTCAGATTTTTAAATAAAGAAGGAAACAAAATTTCAATAACTTTAAAAGATGGATGTCCAAGTCGGCGATGATGAAGCCAAACTTTCTCTTTATTGGATGAAAGATTTTCTGACATAAAAGAATGGGATAATCTGCCCTTAGTATTGTTTAACTGACTTGGCGCTTCAAGGTAGTAAAGACCATATACTTCCTTAGCATGTCTAATCATCTTCCTCGAATCCTTGTCTTGAAATTCACAATAGTTGTGATGAAAAACCACATTCCAATGTAAATCTTGAGTAAGTTTTTGTATAGAAATCAAATTTGTGGACAGTTTAGGGACATGGAGGACATTTTTTAGGATCAGTGATGGACCTATTTTAACATTCCGTACACCTGCTACAGTGGTCACATAACCATCTGTTGTGGCTATTTTTCTATTGCTTGGACATAGGGAATATGTAGAAAAAATATTTGGTAAGTGAGTCATATGGTTAGTAGCTCCTGAGTCCATGGCCCAAGAGTTGGCAAAGGTTGTACCCGAAACATTTAACCCAATGGAGAATGGAAACTCACCTGGATATGCCAAAGAATAGGTACTTGAGGGTTTTTCAAAGCTGTTGATAAGTGATCCTGTCCTTTTGATTACTTCTTGGTTAGGACTGCCTATCTCCTTTGGTGTTGATTCACTTAGTTATACTGTAGCAACATGAGCCTGCCTATAGTTCCTTGGTTGTTCTCCTTTCTGTCCCTATTCTCGACTAAGAGGCTTTCCATGAAGCTACCAACTCCTTTCACGAGTATGGCGTGCCTTATTACAATAAGTGCACCAAAAGCTGTCACAGTTTTGAGCTTTTGGTTGATTAAGCTGTCCACTTCCAAAATATGGTGCTTTTTCCATATTTATAACTAATTTGTTGTCACCCCTAGCTATCATGACTGAGTTATCCATCATTTGTGATTCTAGCATCAGACCTCTTCTACTTTCCTCACTTCGGATTATTTCCACCACCTCATTAAAACATGGAACTTCCGACTTGCCAAGAATTTGGACCCTTACTTGATCAAATTTAGGGTTAAGACCAACGAGGAACTCATAGACCCTGTCTTGCTCAATGAATGCCTTTAGAACCGCTGCATCATCTGAACATTTGGTTTTTATCACCCTATAAAGATCCAGCTCTTGCCACAAGGATTTCAATTGATTGGCATATTTAGTGACTGTTTTATTTCCTTGTTTTGCTGTCATTGTCTTTACCTTGACATCATATACTTGAGCTGCATCTCTAGCTTTAGAATAGGTTTGTTGAATTGCGTCCCAAATATCCTTGGCAGTGGTTAAGAACATGCATGTGTCACTAATTTCAGGGATCATAGAACTCCATAGCCATGCCATAATCATGGAGTCTTCTTCATCCCATGCCTCAAAATCCAGATCTCCTGGCTTAGGTCCTGTACCCATAAGATGACTGATCTTCCCTCTTCCTTTCAGCACTGTTCGAACCAGTTGGGACCACTTAAGATAATTTTTTCCATCCAACCTATATGTAGCTTGGATACTTTGTAGTTCTCCAATTTGTTGAGATCGAACCCCCTCTGATTAGGTTGTAGAACTTGTGTCTACAACCTCAGACATCTTTTATGGAAAAAAAATAACAATTCTGGGCAATTAAGGCCTTCCATGTGAAGTAGAGATCACTAGCAATAAAGGATAGCAATCTGTTTTGATGTCAGAGAAAAGAAAACAGAAGGAAGAAGACTACGAAGAACAAAGGTTCTGATATCATGTTAGAGATTGAAAGAGTAATAATTCTTCTTATTCTGAATAATACATTAGATAATAGCTTTATAGATGCTAGACCTAGTAAAAAAAGAAATTGATAAAAAGGTAAAAAATATATCAAATCCCATAACTTATGGGAACTTTTAAAAAACTTATCTAAATTAGTTTATTTCTAAAGATATATTCTAAAAATAGCTAACTATGCACAATATAAGCCACTAATCAAGTTTTCCTATAGTTGCTTCTATTGGTATAGCCTTCCGAGGTGTTGCTAGTTTGCTGGAAGGCCTCTTGGTTTGCTTGTTGCTTTTTAGACCTGCTGCTGCACGACTTGCTTTTACAATTTCTGTAGGTGGCTGCTAATTCCCGAATGATGCTATTGTAGTTGTTGGTTTGTTGCTTGATGCCCGAACTTGCTGCTGCAATCTGCAGGTGGCTGTTTCGTTCCTAGAACTATTGCTGCATTCTGCAGGTGGTTGCTTCATTCCTGGACCTACTGCTGCAATCTACAGGTGGTTGCTTCGTTGTTTGTTGGTGCAGGACACCTTCTATTGCTACCTCCTTGTTTACTAGTGTAGGGACCTTCGGCTACTGCTAACTCCTTGTTTGCTAGTGCAGGACACCTCCTGTTGCTGTTGCTATTGCCTCCTTAATTGCTGGTGCAGAACAACTCCTACTGCTGCATCACCTCCTGCCAGACTTGTTGCCTCCTTGTTTGCTGGTGTAGAACACATCCTGTTATCGCACCACCTCCTATTGGACTTGCTGCCTTTTTGTTTGTTGGTGCAGGCACCTCCTGGTTTTGCTGGTGTAGGCTGCTGCCTCCTGGTTTGTCTTCCCTTGATGCTAGATTCACAGGTTGTTGCACCACCTTCTATTTGTCTCCCTTGGTTACTGGATTCACAGGTTGCTGTACCACCTTTTGGTTTGTCTCCCTTGGCTGTTGGATTGTTGGTTCAAGGCTGTTGGTTTCCTCGTTTGCTGGTACAGGCTACTGCCTCCTAGTTTGCTGGTGCAGGCTGTTGGTTTGTTGGTTCAAGGTTGGATGTTGCAAGTTCTGGTGAGGGCTAGCTACTATTGGTGCTGATAAGGGCTGACTACTACAACTTGGTAAAGGCTAGCTGCCACAACTTGGTGAGGGCTGGCTGCTATAGGTGCTGGTAAGGGTGGCCGATTGCTTCAAGTTTACTAGTGTGGTGGTTGACTGCCTTGCTACCTCTTTCGTCCTTTTGATTAACTGTTGCAATTAGGTTTTGTTCTCTCAAAAAAATTCTGCAGCACTCACATTTCTTTACAAGATGCATCGGGATATTTATAGAGTTTGAAATTAGAGTTAAATGATTATCAACGGTCAAATTTGAGACCTAAGAAGGTCCTCATCATATAGGCTCTTAAATGTGATGCTTGCAACGTGCAATACTTGTTATGATTATAGGAATACAAATATTCATCCACGAAAGATCTTAATAGCATCACCATAAAAAACTAAGGAAAAGAATAAGAAATGAGTTTTGAAGGGTGAATAAAGCCCTGTATATATAAGTATTAAAGGTCAACATATAAGAGCATATGACACACTCCTTTTAATGACATATCAAGGCACATAATTTTTTTTTAAAAGGGTCAAGAATTATGAAGCAATACGCAATAAATCATAATTCATTTAATTAAGCTTAAATCTTAAGTTGCTACAAGACATTTAAGATTTAGGCTTAAAGCCCAATTAAGTATAAAGTTATTTCATTAGACTCAAAATCACTTAAGAAAGGAATCAAGCAACCAGGGTCAATATTGGTTTAAGGTTGATGTATGACTAATATCCTTGGGTTTGC
>JAHLGO010015505.1:3031-13512 GCA_020615895.1 Ceriops decandra | reverse complement strand
TGGATGAAAGATACACTTTTTAATAGTAATAAAATTGTTAACTATTACCTTAATTTTTAATATTTATTTTTATACATTAAAAACTATTCTTTTTTTTCTTTCTCATTTTCTTATTAAAAATTATTAAATTAATCAAAATTGATATTGTTTCTATTGTCTCGTTATTTAAAGTGTTCATTGATAAGAAAGTTATAAGAAGATAAATGATATAACTTACTGTACAGATGCATTGTCTCAAGGAATAAAAATTATCATTAAAAATAATACCAAAAATGCTTCAAATTTTATGCACTTATTATTTAAATGAATTTTCTTTGCATCTATATTCTTTGTATTTTTTTGAACAAAAAGTGCATACATTTTAGCAGAATTCATCTCACCAAGAGGGCGTTTCCTCCTCTCTTGTGAGTGTAGTTGGAAAAATTGTGGAATCTGAACGCGTCCAATAAAGATAAGTAACGGACGCTACCTTAGGATCAGGGAAAGTAGATTTGGGGGGTTATCTTTCGCACTCATACAGGTGATGCTTTAATGGCTCTTAGCAAAGGGATGCATAGCTCATTCATGTCACAAGCCTCTAAGTTACTTACGGTCAGGTTCTTTATAAATCGAACAAAGGAAATGGCGTTTACTTTGGAATTATTTCATAAACATAAAGTGTAAAAGAATATTTATAGTTTGTGAAAAAATAATTTCGTTTGATAGATAAGTTATTCATTAGTTCTTTTATGATAGAATTGATGATGATAAAGTTTATTGGGTTATGAATTATACAAAATTACATTATTGAGATGACTAATTTTGTAGTAAGATTTGAGATTTGAGATTTAAGATTAATAATAGATGATTTCTTTTGGTGTAGTTCATTTTAAATTCATCACCTTTTTAAATATAGGCCATTTGGAATTCATTACAATGTTATAAAAGGAAAAGGTAAAAACTTAATAGATTGGTCAGTATACTTATTACGGAGGAAACAAGAAACAAAAATTAAGTGAGTCACCTCGTTAATCTTATGACAAGAACATTGGGAAAAGAATGAAAGTGAATGTCAATAATTTAAGAAAAAAAAAAAAGACTATTTATGTTACTTGAGTTGAAAAAAAGAATAAAAACATGATAATATTACTTTTGTCAAAAAGTTTAAAAACTACTAAAAAGATTACTCAAAATGTAAAGTTTGATTTGAAAATAAAAGATAAATTTAATTTTTTAGTATATTTTGAATCAAATTTAATTTAAGTTCCTTATAACACTTAGTGATTTTATTCTAATGTTACTATTCATGCATCCATAATGATATAAAGTTTTATTCTAATTTGATTGTTTTAGTTGATATAAGAATATAAGCATTTCTTAATGTATTCTTATTAATATTATATATCAATTAAAATATGATAAAGTTTATAAGAATTATTACTTACTATGTTTTATAATATTTGAACTAAGTGTAAAATGATAAATGAAAATTTTGCTTACTTATGGTATAATTATTAAAATTATATATTCAAGGAAAGATTAGTGAAATTGGATAGTAATAAGATTCTTTTGAATATAGATTTTGTTAATTTTAGAAAGTGTGTGTATTATATTAGATATAAGTAAAGCAAATATAACATGAATGAGACCACAAGAAGCACCTAACTTTTTATCATGCATATTGCCGTTTATGGACCTTTTGAAACTTTAACTCTTAATAAAAAATTATTTTAATCACTTTTATAGATTTTTTTATGTTGTTTCCATAGCCTTGTATGTGTTATAATTGTTATCAATTAGATTTAAGTGTGCAAGTAATTTGAAACTACATGGAGGGGTAAAAAAGTAAATCCACTATAGTAAGCCCTACTAAAGTTTTTATGGAAAGGAGTATATAAACTCAAACTCTTAGAAGAAAAGGGGGTATACGGAATAATAGAGTGAGCACGACAAAACACCACCTGCAAAAGAAAGGAGACCCGACTAGACAGTGAAAGAGAAAACCCGACTGGATGGTGAGAGTGAAAACTCGTGAGAGACGTATAACCATCGGGAGAGAAACGAATGACATGAAAAGGAGAAAAATGTTTGATGGCAAAAGAGAGAAATCTGTGAGAAATGTATAACCACCGGCAAGAGAAAAGACGACAACACGACAAAAGAACGCATGACAAAAGGAAACCCATAAGAGACAATACACCATTAGGAGAGAAGACGACACACCAACGGCAAAACCAGAAATGGGAGACCAATAGAACTGTGAAACGGATGAGGAGAGTAGATCTGGTATCTGTGAGGTTTGAGAACAGCAAAGCAGGTGTAGATTTGAAATGTGAGACCAGAATGTGCATCGGTGAGAGACTAAAATGTGCATCGGCATGAGAACAAATCATGCAACGGTGTGATTGATCAGAAGCGTAGGGCAAGCCGTGAGATGTGAAACGACAGACCAGAATCGTGAGTGCAAGTTGTGAAGCCATGAGACGGTGAAAGCAGGAGATGTGTTAAACAACTTAGAGAAGAAATTCGGTGAAGCATTGGAAAAAAGTCAACGTATTTCCAAATTTCTTCAAGAGAAGTTGGAGAGTGGTGTGGTGAACTTCTAGGCAGCAGTGAAGCAACCTATTCAATTCAACAGAGGCAAGACAAGCTAGAAGAAGGGTAGACATAATAAGTGACACTCTTTGTATTGTACTTGCTTTGTATTTGCAATAGTGAAAGGAATAGAGGATTAAGACATCCATTATAACTACATTGTGAACATCAGGAGTACCATACTGGTATTCTCAAATATAATGGATTGTCTCGGTAAAGGAAGAGTCCCTACTACCTTGGATGTATGTCACATTGACGGAACAACATAAATTTCTTGTGTCCTTACTTTGATTTACATTCTGTGTTTTGAATTGAGTTGCAAACGCAACTAAAGTATCATTAAACCCATAACCTAAAGAAGACTTAATTAAGAACATTTGATCTATCTAATAGGCAAGGTGTTTGAACGGTGACTTTGGGGACTATTGTGATTAGTAGGTAACAATAGATCTACCTTAGTCGAATCTGAGATAGGGTTCGCTTTTAAGAAGAGTTTGAAGTTGTTCACATACCTACGTATTGATGAGAGCTAGAGTATTAAATACTTTGGTTTAAATTATCATAGTGTGTTTTTAAGGGGTGTGATATTGATTCACCCCCTCTCAGTATCACAGACTAGTAGATCTTAAGGTGAAGTTGGGAACTTCAATTGGTATCAGAGCACAGGTTCACCAGTTTGAAACTTAACAGCTTGGTGTACTAGTTTGAAGGGTTTCAGAAGTTTTAACTTGTTCAGCATACTAAGGAGAATTGGATGTCGGTACCAGCATTAGCACTACTTACAACAATAAGGTTCCAATCTTTAATGGAATTGACTACCATATGTGGAGAACGAGAATGCAGGTGGTATTTGCAACCATGGGTATGAACGTGGTGAAATCCGTACAGGAGGGTTTTGTGGCCTTAGAAGAAGGTAAAGATCTAACCCTAGAGAAATTAAGGCAGTTTGAAATAAATTGAAAGGCCTCAAACATCATCATTTTAGCATTGATAAATGCTAAGTATGCTAAAGTTATGGACTGTAAATCTGCTAAGGAGATATAGGACAGATTGTAGAAAGTCTATGAAGGTGATGGTAGAATAAAGGAGGCCAAGCTTTAAGTTTTAAAGGGGAGATATAAATCCCTCAGAATGCAGAAGAATGAGACAGTCCAAGAGTTCTTCACCAGGGTTATTGATGCTGTAAACGACCTTAGAATTCATGGGAAGAACAAGAAGGACTCATCTATTGGGAAGAAGATTCTGAGAATTCTGCCTAAGAGGTTTGCCTCAAAGGTGGCAGCCATAGAGGAGAGTAGAGATCTCAATTCTATATCTCTACATGTTCTCCAGTGTAATCTCATTGCACATGAGATAAGAATAAAGTCAACTGAGAGCTCTTCAATGTCAAAGGTATCAAAGGAGGCAGCTTTCAAAGATATGAAACACTTGAAGATAAAATAAGAGGAAGAATCATCCAGTAAGGATGATGATGAGGAGGAGGAAGAAAGTGAAGATGAAGTGATGGCATACTTCACAAGGAAGTTCAGAAAAGGGTCCAAGAAGGGAAAAGGATAGTTGTCCTTGAGATATTATCCTTGTGGGCAGACTGGACACTTTGCTTTTTAGTGTAAAGTGAAACTTGATGATGAAGATGAGGATGGTGATGATGAGCAGAATTCAAAATGGAGAAGACCATCGTTCAAATCAAAGAAGTTCAGCAAGAAGACTGCTATCCCATAGAAGAAGAAGAGATGCTCATTCAAGAGTTATGTAAGTTAGAAAAAAGAAGTTGATGAGGAGGAAGATGAAGACTTATCAGATGAGCATGTCTTTATGGCATCAGCTCAAAGTGGTAGTTCAACCTTTGAAGAGGAAGAGGAGGTTGATGAAGAAAAACCGGATCTTGAAGATGAGTTGGAAGTAGCTTCAAAGGAGATAATCAGAAGGGGCAAAACCATAAGAAGGTTGGAGGCCCATATAAAACTAGTTGAAGCAAAAATTGAGGAAGTTGAAAGTCAAAAGGATGAAATAAGGGCTGAACATATTGACTTGAAGAGAAGATTTGAAGAACATATCAAAATATGTGACAACCTTACTATGAAGCTTGGCTCAAGACTTAACAATTGAAGAAATAGAGATAGAGTTGCTGAGACTTCAGCAACAACTTAAAAAGAGTGAGGAGAACTTGTAGAAGTTTGAAGTGGTAGGAGAACAAGCTCTGCAAGAGAAAAGAAGAATGAAGAGAAAGTGCAGCAATTTGAAGCTGCACTGCATAAAGAGAATGAGACTTTACCACAGAAGTTGAAAGAGAACACTGTGACTCAAGAGAAGATAACTGAAGAAGAGAAGACAGTTATCAAACCAAAGCCAGGGCCAAAAATGATGTATGTGGTTAAAGAGCAGTAGTTCATAGTTGTTACATCTCAAAAAGAAAAGATTGATCAGTTAGGAACAGTGAAGGTTGAAAATGAAGAAGATTTGAAGAAGCAACCTAGGGTTATAAACAAAATTGAAGAAAAGAAAGTCAGCCAGCAAAGGGCTACGGTTGAACAAAAGAAGGAGAAGAATGTAACTAAAATGAAAGCCAAATAAGTAAAGAAGCCAGCCACTTTGCCTACATAGCAAGTAATAAATGAAAGAAAACAAGCTATGATTAGACCCAAGAAGAGGCAATTTTAAGGTCATTATCTTTATTGTAGAGTTTGGGGTCATAAGGCAAGTAATTGTTGGTGCAGAAGGCTAGTGCATGTCTCTAACTTGAGAAGATTCAATGCTACATACAGGGGGAGACAGTATATAATTCAGAAGAAAATACCTATCGTGAGTTCTTGCACATATTGTAAAAGGTGAGGACACACTGACAAGGATTGTTGGTGGAAGCCCAAAGCAGTGGTTTCAAAGAACAAGTTTGCTATATTGGCAGACTTGGAACAATGTGAAAGGTGCGGGTAGGATGACTATAATGCTAAGAGTCTCCCTGAGCAAGAGAAGGCACTCAATGGCACAGTAAAAACAATTGGTGTAGTCAAAGCTGAGAAAAAGGAGAAAGCTATCTTTCAGCCAGTTCAAAAGAAGGAATATAAAACTAAAAGGGAGGTGGCTAATATAGTTGAAATTGAAATAAAGGCTAACTACAAAGATAAGTAGTGGATCCTTGATTGTGGATGCACTTCACGCATGACAAGAGACAAGAGTAAATTATCAAAGTTGAACAAGTCAAGAGAAGGTAGAGTTAAGTTTGACAATGATGATTCACTTAACATCAGTGGTCAGAGGTCAGTAAATATTGGAAAAGGAAAGCTGAAAGATGTTTTGCACGTTGAAGGACTTAGATATAATCTAACATCTGTTAGCCAATTATGCAATGAAGACCATAAAGTGATATTCATAAAAATAGGTTGCTAAGTAAAGAGTAAAGAAGGTAATACTGTTGTAGCCAGAAAGAGAATAGCGGGAAATTTATATGTGATTGATGAGGACAAGACAAACAGCTGTTTACTTACAAAAGAAGAAGAAAATCAACTCTGCCATAAGAGGCTGGGCCACTTAACACAGAAGAATATGAGGAAGCTCACCACTACTCATGAATCAAAGACATTCCAGACCTCAAGAGAGAGAGGGAGTATGTCTGCTTAACATGCTCTAAAGGAAAATAGGTTAGAAAGCAGCATGAGACCAAAGAGTTTAGTTCTAAAGCAGTGCTTGACATTGTACATTCTAATTTGTGTAAGCTGATGAGAACAAAAGGGTTAAATGGTGAGAGGCATTTCATCTTGTTTATTGATGATTATTCCAGAAGGACTTGCATAATGCACCTCAAACATAAGTCAGAAGTTTTGAAATACTTTAAGAGATATAGAAGATTGGTTGAAAATGAGAGTGGAAAGAAGATCAAAGTATTGAGGTCAAATTAAGGCACTGAATTTACAAATGAACCTTTTGAAGATTACCTTAAGAAGCATGGTATTCACCATCAAATGGCAGTAGTAAGAACACCTCAACAGAATGGGGTGGTAGAGAGGAAAAATAAAGCTGTGGTTGAAATTATAAGAACTCTACTGCTAGAATTCAATCTTCACACAAGATTTTGGATAGAAGCAACATTTACAACCGTGCACCTACTGAACAGAGTTTTACTAAGGTCTAATTATGATAAGATTCCATATGAGCTATGGAGTGGGAAGAAGACAACAACCAAGTATCTCAGAATCTTTGGCAGCCCATGTTTTGTGAAGAACAAGGAGCAAAACTTGGCAAAATTCAATGCTAGGTCAGATGAAGGTATCTTTTTGGGATACTCAACAAAGACAAAGGTTACAGAGTTTTTCTGCATAAGTTGGGAAAAGTTATCATGTCCAGTGATGTGAGAATAAATGAGAATTGGAAAATAATGCATAATGGAGAACCTGAGGACAATGAGGAAGATGACATCAAGATAGATGAAGAATCAAACCAACGTGAAGAAGAGGGAAAAAAAGAAAGTTCAGACTTAGAGAAGAGTGAGTTTAAAGATGAAGAAAGAGATTCTCTTGTAACTAAGATTGTGCAAGAGAGAAGGACAAAGAAGACATGGACTAGTGCTCATTAAGGAAATCAGATCATAGGTGACCCATCAGTAAGAAGAAGAATTGTGGGAGCTACTGCTTTACTCTCATAAGTTGAACCTAAGTCTGTTGAAGAGGCTACATAAGACATAGCTTGGGTTAAAGCTATCAATGAGGAGCTGGATCAAATCGAGAAGAATGATACATGGGAGCTGGTTCCAAGACCCACTAACAAGAATGTCATAGGAATAAAATGGGTGTTTAGGAATAAACACAATGAAGATGGCAAGGTGGTGAGGAATAAGGCTAGGTTAGTTTACAAAGGATACATTCTGATAGAAGGATTAGATGTTGATGAAACTTTTGCACCAGTGGCAAGGGTAAAAACTATTAGAATATTCCTAACTTTGGCAGTATCTAAGAGGTATAAAGTTTATCAGATGGATGTGAAATCAGAGTTTCTGGATGGGTTTCTGAAAGAAAAAGTGTATATTGAACAACCTGATGGAGTACAAATCAGTGAGGATGAGACACATGTATACAAGTTGAAGAAAGCCTTGTATGACCTTAAACAAGCCTCAAGAGCATGGTACAGTAGGCTAGATGTGTAATTGAGAAGGTTGAACTTCAGAAGAGGAACAATTGATAATAACTTATATGTGTTCAACTCAAAGAAAGGCTAGCTGATAACTATAGTATATGTAAATGACATCATCTTTAGAGGGGATCACTCCGAGCTATGCTAAGATTTTGCACAGAAAATGAGTGAGGAATTTGAGATGTCATTGATTGGAGAAATGAATTACTTTCATGGATTACAGATAAAACATTATAAAGAAGGTATTTTTATTTCTCAAATGAAATATGCCAAAGAGATGCTGAAAAAGTTTGGCATGGAGAATAGCAGACCTGTCAATACCCCTATGACAGTGGACTACAAGTTAACAAAAGATCAAAAAGGAAAGAGTGCAAGCCCTACAAAATATAGGAAGATGATAGGGAGCCTTCTGTACCTTACAACATTAAGGCCTGATCTTATGCAAGCTATGTGCGTTGCCAACAAATTCCAAGCTGATCCTAAGGAATCTCATATGTTGGCGGTGAAAAGAATCCTAAGATACCATAAAGGGACACTAGAAATGGGTTTGTGGTATCCGACCATGGATTCTATAAAACTGCCAGCATACACTAATGCAGACTGGGCAGGAAGTATAGATGACAGAAAGTTAACCAACGGCTACAATTTCTACTTGGGTTCAAAGTGTGTTGCATGGTTAAGTAAAAAGCAAAACAGTGTTGCTTTAAGCATAGCTGAGGCTGAGTATATGGCTGCTTGTGTAGCATGTACTTAGGTGATATAGATGCAAAGACAATTGGTAGACTTGGGTGTTGAAGTAAAGTTACCAATGAGTGTACTTTGTGATAATCAAAGTGTTATTGATCTTAGCAAGAATCTAGTTCAACATTCAAGGAGCAAGCATATTGATATCCAACATCACTTTATCAAAGATCAAGTGGAACAAGGTATAATTCAGTTGGAGTATGTTAGGACTAAAGATCAAATTTTAGATTATGTCCATAGAGTTGTTTGAAAAGCACAGAATGAGTTTGTTGGTGCAAATGCCTTATCAAGCTTGAAGTTTAGGAGAATCCTTCATCTCTACTTTATAAGTTTTTTTGTAATTGGTTGGTAAAGAGGGAGAGAAGCAACAGTGTAGGGGGAGCTGTTAAGAAAGGGGGAGTGCATATTTAGGGAGAGTTTTAATTGCTACATAATGGCTTTTGTTATGAGTATTGCCAACAATTACAAAGGGGGAGATTGTTGTTTCCACAACCTTGTATATGTTGTAATTGTTGTCAACTAGATTTAAGTGTGCAAGCAATTTGAAGCTACATGGAGGGGCAAGAAAGTAAAGCCACATGTAGGGGCAAAAAAGTAAATATTTCGTAGTAAGCCCTATTTGGGTTTTCATGGAAGGGAGTATATAAACCCAAACCCTTGGAAGAAAAGGGGATATACGGAATAATAAAGTGAGCACAACATAACACCACTTATAAAAGAAAGGAGACTTGGCTGAACGATGAGAGAGAAAACATGGCTAGATGGTGAGAGAGAAAACCTGGTTGGACAGTGAGAGAGAAAACCCATAAGAGATGTACAACCATTGGGAGAGAAATGGATAACATGAAATGGAGAAAACCGTTGAAGGCAAGAGAGAGAAACTTGTGAGAAATGTACAACCACAGGCAAGAGAAAAGACAACAACACGTCAAAGGAATGCACGACAATAGGAAACCTGTAAGAGATGATACACCACCAAGAGAGAAGACGACACACCAATGGCAAAACCAGAAATGGGAGACCAGCGGAACCGTGAAACGGACAAGGAGAGCAGATCTGGTATCCATAAGGCTTGAGAACAGCGAAGCGGGTGTAGATTTGAAATGTGAGTCTAGAATGTACATCGGCGTAAGACCAGAATATGTGACAGCGTGAGACCAGAATATGCAATGGCGTGATTGATCAGAAGTGTGGGGTAAGCTGTGAGACATGAAACGACAGACCAAAAGTGTGAGTGCAAGCTGTGAAGCCATGAGACGGTGAAAGTAAGAGTTGTGTGAAACAACATAGAGAAGGAATTTGGTAAAGCATTGGAAAGAACTTAACGTATTTTCAGATTTCTTCAAAAGAGGTTGGAGAGTGGTGTGGTGAACTTCTAGGTGGCAGTGAAGCAGCCTATTCAATTCAATAGAGACAAGACAAGTTAGAAGAAGGGTAGACATAGTAAATGACACTTTTTGTATTTTACTTGCTTTGTATTTTCAATATTAAAAGGAACAGAGGATTAAGACATCCATTGTAACTACATTGTGAACATTGAGAGTACTACACTGGTATTCTCAAGTATAGTAAATTGTCTCGGTAGAGGAAGAGTCCCTACCACTGTGGACGTACATCACATTGACAGAACCACGTATATCTTTTATGTCCTTACTTTGATTTACATTCTTTGTTTTGAATTGAGTTGTAAACGCAGCTAAGGTATCATCGAACCCATAACCTAAATAAGACCTAATCAAGAACATTTGATCTGTCTAATAGGTAAGGTGTTTGAAAAGTTACTTTGGGGACTATTGTGATTAGTAGGTAACAATAGAACTACCTTAGTTGAATATGAGAAAGAGTTCGCTTTTGAGAAGAGTTTGAAATTGTTCACATACTTGCAAATTGATGAGAGCTAGAGTGTTAAATAAGTAGAATACTTTATCTTAAATTATCAGATTGTGTTTTTAAGGGGTATGATACTGATTTACCCTCTTCTTAGTATCATATACTAGTAGATCTTATGGTGAAGTTAGGAACTTCATTTTATATTATAA
>JAHLGO010015042.1:1349-11952 GCA_020615895.1 Ceriops decandra | reverse complement strand
GATTGCCAAATAAGAAGGATAAAAAAACTTTGCAGGGAAACCCTTTTTAACAAAATAGAAAAATTAGATATCTCATTAAAATTTCTCTCACTCTCAAAAAAGCTTAATTAAGACTTTATGAGATAAAGAAAAAATCGTACCGTCGCCATCGGTTTTGTATATCTGCCTCTGTGAGTGTGGAAGGGATGATATGTTGTTGAAGACGAAAATCCTTGACCTGAGGTGTCGAATTTACAGGCAACTATGGGAGGCGTATACGTTAAATTAATTAACATGAATGGTCTTTATTATTTAAATTATAATTTAAAATAAAAAACTTAATATAATAATTTAGGTCATTAAATTTAAAATTCTTTTACTTTTCTTATTTAACAATAAAGAGGAGTATCATTATAAAATAGGAAGATTTTTCTATTAAAAAAAGGTATATATATATATATTATAACGGACTTTTTCTTCTCTCAAAGAAATTGAAAACAAAAGGGAAAAATAAGAGAAAATAGAAAGGAGTATTCCCATATTTGATATGAGACATCAGTATAATGGATAACGGTATATTGATTTGATTACGTTTTGTATGCTAGTATTCGTATAAAGAAAAGATCCTGCATTATAGAAATAAGAATTTCATAAAAAGAAATTTTTAAAAAGTCTAACAATTGGTATCAGAGCAGTAGATTTGTTAATATTGCAATTTTTTTTTTATTTATTTGCGCCAGACAATGTTTTATTTTATTTATTTGCACCAGACAACGTATTTTTCCTTTTATGTATTTGCGTTGGGGCGTACAATGGAAAACGCCAGTGTCAAAAGGAAAAAGGAAAGACCAGCCACGACGACTGTACGTCACCGGAACTCGAACGGATTTGGGTATGGCGGAATGGCATCTCGGTGAGACTGTGTTTTCGGGTATGGCTGAAGACACAGATCGGTTTGGTGTTGTCGTTTCGCGACTCTAGAGATTGCGATTCCAGGAGACGCCAGGACCCATATGGGTTTGGTGGGTACAACAGAACGGCCTCTCGAGCAAATCGCGATTCCGGATGTCGCGGGGACCCGAATCGCTCTAGTGGGTATGGCGGGATCCGAGTCGTTGGCGGAAGGGTTTCCGGTGAACACTAAGCTTCTGGGTAAGCCGTGGACCCAGATCAGTATGGTAAGGAACGACGGAACGGCCTCGGGCTTGCCAGTGTGAGGCATGCGCCGATCGCTGGATTGTGCGACGCAGGCTTGCCAGTGTGAGGCGTGCGTTGGTCGCTGAGCACCACCGGGTTGAACGTGCGTCTAGAACTTTGCGGCACGGGCTCCATCGATCCATCGTAGATAGTGGTCGGATGCAGCACGCGGGCGACGCCCATAGTATGGTGGTGCTGCCACCGTGAGTCCCTCGGTCAGAGACAGCATGGAGGCTATGACGCCTGCAGTACGGTGGTGCTGCACACTATAAGGGTCCTCGACCGGCGGCAGAAAAGGAGTTTTTCAAATGGATGCCGCCGTGCAAAGGGGACCAGTTACTGGAACAGTACGCCAACGCATATTGGTTGGTGTTAACTCCCACGTAATGGAAGATTTTAAATCTTCATAATTGAAGATTTTAATGTTTATTGAGATCATATCAACATGAATCAAATGTTAAAAGCTTGTTAGTCACCAAAGTGGCTTGACTTGAAAGGATTTGAATTGTTGATTGTGAATTTCAAATTGTTCATTTCTTTGGATGCTAATAAAATGTTACACAGATTTGAAATGAATAATTGTGATATACTGGGTAAACGTGATTGTATATCCAAAGATAACATTCATGTTAACTCTAGTATGACTTTAAATTAGCATCATTATTGATTAAAACTATGTATTTAAGGATCACCCAAATGTGAACTTAAATACATGATTAAAGTTTGTAGTGTATGTATATGAATCCATTAGGGTCTACTCAAAGCATTAACGTGTAAATTTGGAGTATGTTTGCAGCTTCCAATAATGTATTCGCCTTAGGTAATTCGATGATCAAATTCAATGAGCTGAACTATGCAGAATGGTATGAGCATTTTCAGTTTCATTTAGGTGTTTTGGGCTTGGACTTAACAGTTATTTCGGATGAAAAGCCTGTAGCCATTACTGGGACCAGTACAGAATCTAATAAGTCTTTTTATGAGGCTTGGGTACGGTCTAATAGGTTAAGTTTGAATTTGATGCGGATGACGATAGCTGAAAATGTGAAGCCATCGATGCCTAAGACAGAAAATGCGAGAGAATTTATGATGAGAATTAAGGAATACTCTCAATCAAATATAGCTAATAAATCCATCATAGGAACCCTAATGAGTGAGCTGACGACCAAGAAATTTGATTGGTCACAGTCTATTCATGATCATATGACTAGTATGGCTAATCTAGCTGCAAGGTTGAAAACAATGGGCATGGATGTGAGTGAATCCTTTTTGGTTCAATTCATCATCAACTTACTGCCTCCTAAATTTGGCCAGTTCCAAGTGAATTATAACACTATAAAAGAGAAATGGAACTTTCAAGAAATTAAGGCCATGTTAGTTCAGGAAGAAGGGAGATTAAAGAAGATGAAGGATCATTCCATTTATCTCACTGTTCGTAATGATGCTAGTGGTAGCAAGTCTAAACCATATAAGAAGAGTAAGAAGAAGGACAAAACTTCTATGAAAGTCACTAGAGGTCAGATCCAAAAGGATTAGAAATGCTTCTTCTATAAAAAGATAGGTCACTTCAAGAAAGATTGCCCAAAAAGAAAGGTTTGGTTCGAAAAGAAAGGTATGTATTGTATATCAGTATGTTTTGAATCAAATATAATTGAAATACCCAATAATACTTGGTGGTTAGACTCTGGAGCTACTATTCATGTGTTACATATTATGTAGGGATTCCTTTCAATCCAGCCTATAACAGGAACTGAGAAGTTCCTCTATATGGGAAACAAAATGAAGGCACGAATAGAAGGAATTGGGATGTACAAATTGATCTTAGACACTAAGTGTCACCTGGATCTAAAAAAGTGTCTCTATATTCCTGAATGTGCTAGGAATTTAATTTCTGTTGCAAAGTTGGATGAAGAAGGATTTAACCTTAAGATTAAAAATGGTGCATTTTTATTGTATAGATATTCGTACTATTATGGATCTGGTACTTTGATTGATGATTTGTACCATTTTAATCTTAATGCTATGTATGCTGATTCCCTATTTCTTGTTGAGTATAGTATAGGTAATAAACGCAATGTGCATAATGATAGTTCTGCTTTCTTATGGCATCAAAGATTGGGTCATATATCCAAAGAAAGGATATTGAGGTTGGTGAAAGGTCATGTCCTACCTCAATTGGATTTTACTAATTGGGATGTATGTGTTGACTGTATAAAAGGGAAAAAAACAAGACATACATCAAAGAACCTAGCCATGAGAAGTAGTGAGCCTTTATAATTAATACACACTGATATTTGTGGCCCCTTTGATGTCCCAACATGGGGTGGTGAGAAATATTTCATCACATTTATAGATGACTACTCATGGTATTGTTACTTATATCTACTGCATGAAAAGTCCCAGTCAGTAAACACTCTAGAGGTGTTTATTAATGAAGTGGAAAGGCAGTTAGATAGAAAAGTAAAAGTGATTAAGTCAGACAGGGGTAGTGAATATTATGGAAAATTTAATGAAAGTGGACAATGTCTTGGTCTATTTGCAAAACTTCTTGAAAGTTGAGGCATATGTGCACAGTATACAATGCCTGGTACACCACAACAGAATGGTGTAGTCGAAAGGCACAATCGCACACTTATGGATATAGTTAGGAGCATGTTAAGTTACAATATTGTACCTTTATCCTTGTGGATGTATGCGTTAAAAACCGCTACGTATATACTGAATAGGGTTCCTAGTAAGGCTATCCCTAAGACTCCTTACGAGTTATGGATAGGAAGGAAACCTAGTTTGAGACACCTTCATGTTTGGGGTTGTTTAGCAAAAGTAAGGATATATAATCCACATGAAGGAAAGCTTGATGCAAGAACCATTAGTGGTCACTTCATTGGCTATCCTGAAAAGTCCAAAGGGTATAAGTTCTATTGTCCTAACCATAGTACTATAATAGTTGAGTCTGGTAATGCAGTAGATATTAGAGAATTACAAAATGAAAGATCCACAGTGAGTACTCCTACTCAAGCTGGTATCCCCACACCCAATGTTTCTACTCAAGTTGTTGTTCCTTTTGTTGCATCATAGTCACGTGACATGCAAGGACAACAAATTGATACTCAAAACACACAAAGTGAACACATAAGATATAAACCAAGTAACAATGTGCAATTTACAAATGAACAAGTGATACCACAAGAAATGGTATTACGAAGGTCTACAAGACAGAAAAAGCCAGCTGTATCGAATGATTATGTGGTTTACTCACTTGAGCATAAATCGGAATTGAGAATTGATAAAGATCCAGTCTCATTTAAATAAGCCATGAAATGTAATGATTCTTAAAAGTGGTTCAATGCCATGAAGGAAGAGATGAAATCGATGGATGTAAATCAAGTCTGGGAACTAGTGGAGTTGCCTGAAGGATCAAAACAAGTTGGCTGTAAGTGGGTCTTCAAGACCAAGCGAAACTCGAAAGGTAACATCAAAAGGTATAAGGCTAGACTTGTTGCTAAAGGTTTCACTCAAAGGGATGGTGTTGACTATAAGGAGACTTTCTCTTCAGTCTCTAAGAAAAACTCCTTAAGAATTATTATGGCTTTGGTGGCTCACAATGACCTAGAGCTCCACTAAATGGATGTAAAGACCACCTTTCTGAATGGTGACTTAGAAGAGGAAGTGTATATGGACCAACCTGAAGGTTTCATAACCACCGGGCAAGAAAATTTGGTGTGTAAATTAAAGAAATCAATATATGGACTGAAACAAGCCTCTCGACAATGGTGTATTAAGTTCAATAATACCATTATGTCATATGGTTTTGTAGAGGACAACGTTGATCAGTGTATCTATATGAAGGTCAGTGGGAGCAAGTTCATTATATTAGTCCTATATGTCGATGACATTCTTTTGGCTACTAATGACATAGGTTTGTTATATGATGTCAAGAAATTTCTTTTGAAACTTTTGAAATGAAAGATATGAATGAGGCATCCTATGTGATAGGAATAGAGATATTCATGATAGATCACAAGGATTATTAGGATTGTCTCAAAAAGGCTATATCGATAAAGTATTAGAGAGATTTAGAATGGAAAATTGCTCTACAGGAATAATTCTAATTCAAAAAGGGAACAAGTTCAGTGAACTGCAATGTCCAAAGAATGATTTGGAACGGAAAACAATAGAATCAATTCCCTATGCATCACTGGTTGGAAGCTTAATGTATGCGCAAACATGTATTCGGCCAGACATTAGTTTCACTGTTGGAATGTTAGGCCGATATCAAAGTAATCCTGGAATAAATCATTGGAAAGTCGAAAAGAAAGTACTTAGGTACTTACAAGGCCCCAAAGATTATATGCTTACTTATAAAAGATCAAGTTATCTTGAAATAGTAGGCTACTCGGATTTAAATTATGCTGGATGTGTAAACTCGAGGAAATCTACATCTGGTTTTATGTTTCTTCTAGTTGAAGGAGCAGTTTCCTAGAAAAGTGGGAAGCAGTCTGTCATTACTACTTCTATTATGGAGGCTGAATTTGTAGCATGCTTTGAGGCTATTATTCAGGCATTGTGGTTGCGGAATTTTATCTTAAGGCTTGGTTTGGTCGACAGTATAGAAAAGCCATTAAGAATTTACTGTGATAATTCGGCAGCTGTTTTCTTCTCTAAGAATGATAGGTATTCTAAAGGTGCGAAACATATGGATTTAAAATACCTATCTGTTAAAGAAGAAGTGCAAAACTATAGAGTGTCCATTAAGCATATTGGCACTAATTTGATGATAGCAGACCCGTTAACTAAAGATTTGCCGCCGAAAATATTTACTGGACATGTTGAACGGATGGACATTTTGGACAGGTCCTCATTCTCTTAAAAGCCAATATTTATGCTGCTCATATCATTGTGACACTCATGAATTCAATTAAGGTTATGGTTTTATTTGCGCTTTGTTATCTCTATTTAGTTATATACAATTATAGTTTGTGAGATAACTAATAGCATATATGGAAATGATAATTTAAAGTTTCAATGTTTCTCAGTAAGGTTGTTATGAGTTATGATGATTATGTGATACATGGAAGGAATCATGTCACTAAAAGATATGTGATCGTTATGATCCAATCATTTTAATTCAATCAAGTATTATGGTTTGATGATCTTTAAGGATTGTGCACACTTATTTATTATTGATTCATCAAGTCATAACATGGGCCAAGTGGGAGATTATTAAATTAATTAACATAAGTGGCCCTTGTTATTTAAAGTATGACCCAAAATGAAAGGCCTAATATGATAGTCGGTTAGGCATAACAGTAATTTGAGTCATCGGGTTTAAAATCCCTCCACTCTCCCTATTTAAGAAAAACTGTTACAGAAAGAGGAGTATCTTCCTATTTAAGAATAATGGTTACAAAATAGAAGGATTTTCCTATTAAGGTAACGGTTATAGGAAAAAAGGTATATATATATATATATATACTATAACGGACTTTTCCTCCTCTCAACCATTAGAGAGAAATCGAAAAGAAAAGAAAAAGGAAGAGTAGGAGAAAAGGAGAAGATTCATCAGGAGAAAACAGAAAGGAGGATTCCTATCTTCGTTACGAGATATCAACATAATGGGCAACGGTATGTTGATTTCATTACGTTTTGTATGCTAGTATTCGCATAAAGAAAAGATCCTACATTATAGAAATAAGAATTTCATAAAGAGAAATTCTAGAAAAGTCTAACAGTAGAGGCATGCCATTGACAGCACTGAAACATATGTAGACATACGACATGTGAAAATTACATGGTTGGTTATGATTGTTGTTGTGTTTATACTGCAGCTTTGGGATAATTGGAACCAAGGACTCTAGTTTCGAACATATTAAAATGTGTTTAAAAAGAAAATTATAAAAAAAAAAAACTAAATATTAGTGTTGGACACTTCTGTTCCAGAGAACTCAAATGACAATTCTATCTAGAAAATGCCGAGAAATAAGCACACAAATAGACAAGAGATATGGAGAACTTGGAGAATACTATATTACTTCAAGAATGCAATTACACTATTGCTTGGATGTCTTACAAATGAGGTCCTTAAGGGTATATATAGTCATCCATTTCCTCAATGGATGACTAGAATCCATTCGATCTAACGGTCCTTATTATTCTATACTTTATAAGAAGATAATGCACACTTTATAAGAAGATAAGGGAGTTATGTACAAGATTCTAGAGGCTTTCATCTAATTTTAGAATTACGAAAAATAAGCCTTTTTAATAACTTAATTAGAGTAGAATGACGTGATGCAGGGCAGTGTGTACGGGGTAATAAGTTGTTGAAGATGAAGATCCCTGGCCGGCATGAGGGGTTGAATTTATAGGCGACTATGGGGGCGTGGAGTCATGCCGTTGATAGCATTGAAACATATGTAGACATACGACATGTGATGTGGACCAGATAACCGAGGAGTACATGGACAAGTGAGAAAAGGGATAAGAAGCTGCGATGGGTTTCTTCGATATTTTAATTAAATTTTATGAAACGGGTTTTTCGTAATTTTAGTACAATTGTATTCACTATATATATTTTAGGGTTTCTTAGTGAGAGGTAGAACGTATTCTACTTTAACCTAATTGAGAGAACTTTTCTTTAAGGCAGCGTGTGCCTTTTGTTCTTTGGAATTCAATCGTTGTCATTGATTTCCTGTTGTTGATTATGCTTTCTCGCTACGTCAGATTGGTATTAGAGCTAGGCAATTTCCTACGAAGATGTTAATCAATCGAGGTATTGATGGCGGTTGTGTTCTTGACGGTGTTCAGGATGTGGGAGTCCAAGGGGCCGATCAATGGGTTCCTAGGGCAGAGTTCAATGCTTTAGATCAAAGAGTCCAACACTTAGAACAGCGTTTTGAAGATTTGATTGAGCGCTTTGACTCGATGAATATTAGCGGTAATAGGCCTGGGACAAGAGATAGGTATGTTAATCCATTTAACAAACCTAGAGCTATTAATAGGATTGCGCAGATCTCGGACGATGAATCTGCTGAGGAGGATGAGTTTATGCATGGAGTAAGGCAACCACAGAGACGAGGTGATGATGTAGGGTATCGAAGGAACTACTATGGGTATGATCAGGGAGATGGGGGTGATTACCGTTTAAAGGTTGATATTCCATATTTTAATGGTAGTCTTAATATTGAGGAGTTCTTAGATTGGTTAGCAGACGTTGATAGGTTCTTCGACTACATGGAGATACCAGAAGATGATGGGTTAGATTGGTGGCCTACAGATTGAAGGGTGGAGCTTCTACCTGGTGGGAGAGGCTGCAGACCAGGAGACAGAGAGAAGGGAGACATCTGGTGAGAACGTGGTTCCGTATGAAACAACTACTACAACGCGATTTCTTACCTCCATATTATGAGCAGATACTGTTCCAACAGTATCAACGATGTCGCCAAGGGCCAAGATTTGTTCACAAGTATACCGCGGAGTTTATGAGGTTGGCAGAATGAAATGACTTAAGAGAGAGTGAGGGTCAACAGGTTGCACGATATGTGGATGGGTTGAAGTTGCAAATCAAGGATAAAATAGGAGTTGCAGTCCTGAGAAATTTGAATGAGGCAAAAAATATGGCTCTCTGAGCCAAGTTATTGTTGTAGGAGCAGAGCACTAGATATACAAATGGAAGAAGAGGGTTCGTGAGTGATGCTGCTAATGGTAGTACGGTGGGTGTTGAGAAGAATAAAAATTTGTCGAGTAAATTTGGCGAAGATAATGCCAAGAGGGATGAAAGGGCTGAAGGGAAGAAGCCTATGGAGCCTAAAGGAGTCCAAAAGCAAAATAACCCGTATGCCAAACCAATTTTGGGTAAGTGGTATCGTTGTAATCAGTCTGGTCATAGATCTAATGAGTATCTTAGTAGGAGGAGTGTTCATATTGTAGATAGGGATGATAAAGAAAAGGTGTGCTGTGAGCTTGATGAAAAGGATGAATATGATGAGGAGGAGAATGGTGAAGTGGAGCTAGCTTATGTGATTAGGTGGATGATGTTAGCACCTAAACAGGAGACAAATACCCAACGACACCAGTTGTTCCGTACTAGGTGCACGATTGGGGGAAAGGTGTTTAACGTGATTATAGATAGTGGGAGTTATGAAAACATCATCGGGAGAGAAGTTGTTAAACAGTTACAGTTGTCTGTCGAAAAACATCCATACCCATACATTATTGGGTGGATTAAGGCGGCCGAGAAGATTAAGGTGAAGGAGAGGTGCAAGGTGCCATTTTCTATAGGGAGGTATCGAGATGAACTCTTCTGTGATATTGTTGACATGAATGCATGTCATCTGCTATTTGGGAGACCTTGGTAGTTCGATGTGAACGCCCAACATACAGGTAAAGAAAATGTTTATAAGTTAGAGAAGGGGGGTGTGAAGTATACTTTGTTACCTTTGAAGTTAGAGGGTCACTCTAGAGTTCGCAGGATAGAGGGACACTCTTTCTTGACTATTGCCCAGTCAGAGAAGGAGATGGTTGAGGATTTGAAAGAGTCAAAGGTGGCTCATGCGCTCATTGTTAAGAATATGATAGTTGGGGATGAAGATGTAAGTGAAGAGGTCCCTGAAGCGGTTAAGGGAGTATTGGAAGAGTATAGATCAAGCTATCACTGAGGAGGTAAAAAGGAAAATTGAGAGGGCGAATGTGAATTATAAGGCGGCTGCTGATAGACACAGGAAGGAGAAACTGCTTGAGGTTGGTGATTAGGTGATGGTGTACATGAGGAAGGAACGCTTTCCTGTGGGCAAGTATAACAAATTACAGCCAAAGAAATATGGTCTTTATGAAGTTGTGTGCAAAATCAACGAAAATACTTATATTGTCAAGCTTTCTGATGATATGAACATCTCCAAGATATTCAATGTAGCTGATTTATCTCTTTTCCATCTAGATGATACACCTTTATATCCTGAAGAGAACTCGGGGTCGAGTTCTTCTCTAGTGGGAAAGAATGATGTGGACCAGATAACCGAGGAGTACATGGACAAGTGAGAAAAGGGATAAGAAGCTGTGATGGGTTTCTTCGTAATTTTAATTAAATTTTATGAAACGGATTTTTCGTAATTTTAGTACAATTTTATTCACTATATATATTTTAGGGTTTCTTAGTGAAAGACAGAACGTATTCTACTTTAACCTAATTAAGAGAACTTTTCTCTAAGGCGGCTTGTGCCATTTGTTCTTTAGAATTCAATCGTTGTCATTGATTTCCTGTTATTGATTACGCTTTCTCGCTGCGTCAACATGTGAAAATACGTACAGTAATAATGGTTATTAATTTTTATGGACTATGTTAATATTTATGCATCATTTGCAACTCTTGCTTGTTGATAGTGAAAATATTACAAAAAAAGACACAAATGCTTCCACACATGGAAAAAAATTT
>JAHLGO010015004.1:8998-30318 GCA_020615895.1 Ceriops decandra | reverse complement strand
CTTCTCTGTAGGTTCTCTCCTTCGTAACTTCTCTCCTTTACAAGTTCTCTCTTTTATAGGTTCTCTCCTTTTCTTTCTACCGTTACTACTATCTCTCCTCTATAAGTTCTCAACTCTGTAGGTTCTTTCCTCTATTGATTCTCTCCTTTGTAGGTTCTCTTCTCTGTAGGTTCTCTCCTTTGCAAGTTCTACTCTACTCTACCAATTTCTTCCTGCTACAGGTTCTCTTCTTTGCATATTCTACTACACTCTACTGATTTCTTTCCACTACAGGTTCTCTTCTTTGTAGGTTCTGCTCTACTTTACTCATTTCTTTTTTTTTATAGGTTCTCTTCTTTGCAGGAGATCCTCTATAGGTTATGCTCTACTTTATTGGTTCTCTCCTTTACAAGTTATATCCTTTTCCTTTTGCTGTTGCTGCTATCTCTCCTTCTTTCTGCTGCTTCTACTATCTCTCCTTTGCAGGTTCTTTCCTTCTGCAAGTTCTCTCTTTTGTAGGTTCTCTTCTCTACAGGTTCTCTCTTCTGTAGGTTCTCTTCTTTGCAAGTTCTCTCATCTACAATTTCTCTCCTCTTTCCTTCTGTTTCTGCAGCTAGAGGTCTTTTCTACCATTGGAGGCTTTTTCTTTTTTTGTTGTTGAAGAATTTTTCTTTCTACTATTGGATTCCTCTATTATTTTTCTATTGGTTTTCTTTGCCCCTCACATTCTTTGCACTTTTTCTGTCTCTCTATCGTGCCCTTAACTCTCCTTTAGCAGCTACAGAGGTATTTATAAGTTTTGAGTATAGGATTGCCCTATAATCAATAATTAACATTGATTCCCAAAGGTTGTCTTACAATCAACGATCAACATTGATTCCTTGAATTTAGTGTCAATAATCAATATTGACTCCTTGAATTTAGAGTCAACAGTCAGCATTGACTCATACTTAACAAGTGACCTGGAGTGCCATTGCTAAACGCAATGCTAGAGGTAGCAATTAGTGCTTTCTTTACAACAAAAACACCATCAGCAGTCTGAATCAACTCATCGTTTTTGGTAGCACAAGGTGGGGTTGGCAACATCCTAATTTTGACCCTATTTTCTCTCCTTATTCTCTTTATATTCCACCAACACTGTCTTCCTTAACCTTGAATGAATCAGCTCTCAACATTTTGTAAATGCAGCAAACACATCTCACTAACACTCATAACATTAAATCAACAAGGACAAATATGTGAGATGTTATTGATAACAAATCCAACATTAGCCATCAAAGATGGGCTCAAAATAAAGGGCATAACTAACCATTCATACAAACAATGCTTAGCCTTGAATATAGTTTTCCACTCATCTTCTTCCTTTATCCTAATTTGATGGTACGTACTCTTAAGGTTAAGTTTATAGAAGTAACACCATGCAATTCATCAAGCATATCATCTAGTCTAGGTATAGCACTGCAAGCGACACACATCCTCCAAGACCCATCTTCCTTTTGCATAAGCAACATTGACAATGCACATGACCTTATGTTATTCCTCACATGACTCTTTTTCATCAATTTCCCAACTTGCCTTTAAAACTCCTTTGTCTCTTTAAGATTGCTTTTATATACTAGCTTGTTGGGAATAGGAGCTCCAAGAATAAGATCAATGTGATATTCAGTTCGCCTCCTTGGTAGTAATTCATCTGGAATCTCCTTGTGGAATACATCATTATAATCATACAACAAAGATGAAACAATGTTAGACAAAGTAGAATCAAGGTCAGTGTTAAAAAAATAAGAATACTTATAAATGATTAAGATCATTTGCTACCTAACTTGTAAGACAACTCTAACATTTGCTCTTTTTGCATACACACTCGCTTATTTTCTCTCATATTCACTCCTTTGAACCTAACCACTATTTTGTTTAGCACTCTTAAATGCTTTCATCTTGTTTCTCTCTTGTTCATTTTCTTTTCTCTCTACTCTCTTTATCTTTTCACTCTTTCTCTTTTGCTTACTCTTATGAAATCTCACTTGGTCTTCATACACCTATTTTGGTGTTAATGGAACAAGTGTGAATGGTTTTCCATCCATGGTGAAAGAATAACGATTCTTGTAATTGTCATGCAAAGCTCTCCTATCAAATTGTCAAAGATAGCTTAACGACAAATGGTCTGCATAGGTATAATATCACAAAACACCTTATCCTTATATCTACCAATGGAAAATGGAATCACAAACTATTTAGTCACTTTCACCACTCCATTATCATTTATCCACTGTAGATTAATATAGCCTAGGATGTTTGGTAATAAGTAGACCCAACTTGTCCTCTAACTCTATGTTAGCTACATTGATACAACTCCCATTGTCTATAATCAAGCTACAATTTCTATCTTTCACCAAACACCTACTATGAAAGATATTCTTCCTCGGCATCTCAACATCATCTAACTCCTTAACTTTACACTAAGAGCATTGTGTGCAACTAAAAGTTTCCCATCATGCTCTGGATATTCTACTCCCTCATCAACTAGTGTCTATGAATAATGGCAATTAAGCCTCATCACTAGACTTACTTTGAATCTCATATTCACCATCATCCCTAAGGATCATTGACCTGATGCTACATGGCCTCTACCTAAACACCTAAAACATTTGATGTCTCTAGTTTTTCCTTGGGTCCGCTCAGATTTATCCTTCAATTTGGTTGTACAAGCTATTGGTTTGTTGATAAAGCTGCTACCTCCTTGTTTCTCTTCCCTTGATGCTAGATTCATAGGTAGCTGCACCACCTACTAGTTTGTCTCCTTTAGTTGTTAGATTCATAGGTTGTCGCACTACCTTTTGGCTTGTCTCCCTTGGTCGCTAGATTCACAGGTTGTTGCACCACCTTCTAGTTTGTCTTCCTTGGCTGCTGGATTCACAGGTTGTTGCACCACCTTCTAGTTTGTCTCGCTTTGTTGCCAGATCCACAAGTTGCTATAACTTGGTGAGGGCTAGCTACTACATGTGTTGATAAGGATGGTTGGCTACTTCAAGTTTGTTGGTGTTGTGGCTGATTGCTTTACTGCCTCTCTCTCCCTCTTGGCCAACTACCTTATTGTCTCTCTCTCTCTCTCTCTCCTTCTTTTACAACTGTTACAATTAGGTTTTGTTCTCTTATAAATTTTGCAACACACACACGCCACCTTGCAAGATGCATAAAGGTATTTATAAAACTTTGAGATGAAGGTTACATGATCATCAAGAGTCATCGTTGATTCCTATAGGTTGCCCAATAATTAATAGCCAAATTTGAGTCCTAAAATTTAGGGTCAATGATTAACATTGACTTCCTAAAAATAGGGTTAATAGTTAATGGTTAACAGTCAATCTTGACCATTAAAATTTAGGGTCATAGTCAACATTGACTCCTCAACATCATGGTTGACTTGTCATCATAGATTTTTCCCAATGACCTCTTAACATCTCAATAATATTCATAACCTTAAATCAACATATACAACCAAGTGAGACGGTGTTGACAACAAATCCAACATTAGCCATCAAAGATAGGCATAACAATCTCCCCCTTTGGATTTGTTGGCAATATATTAAATCCAATAATGCACATATCATTTACAACTCCTCTTACACTTTGTCATTCATAGCTCCTCATGAAACATGCATCTCCTTTAACTAGAAAAAATCTTTAACTCCCCCTTAACAAATTCTCCCCCTTTATTTATCAAGCTACTATCCCTTTTAATCAATATATACTCTCTTTGGATATATACAAAATATCTCCCCCTTTGACAACAAATCCAAAGAACAATAAAAGAGGGAAGAGGAGAGGGGTTGGAGGCATACCTACTCTAGGGGACGATTGAATATTTAATTTCAGTCTATTTTGTCCAAGATGTTCCAGTTTCCTATGCCACAACAAATTCTCATCTTTGGTGCTCATGTAACATGTGTTCTTACTTCTAGAAACTTGGTATAAGTTTCCATTTGTTCTTTCACCCTTAGTAAGGATAGCACCATCTCTTAGTCTCTTTACTATGTAGCCACTCATGTTGAAAGTAACTTTATGTCCATCATCATAAAACTGGCTAACACTAATGAGATTGTGTTTTAGCCTTTCAACATAAAGCACTTTCTTTGATTTTAGCTTTTCTGCACTAATTTTATTAGCACTAATGCCTGTAATCTTTAAGGCATCATCATTGTCAAATATGACTGATCTTCCATCGTATTTTACTACTTCCTTAAACATCTTAGAGTCTCTTGTCATATGTGACGAGTAGACACAATCCAAGATCCATAATTTTTCTTTTGTGGAAGCTTTTAAGGCTATTTCCATAACAATAGTTGTTTCTCTTCCTCTTCTTCTTCTTTGGTTGAATGTGGGACATATGTAGGTGTTCTCCTTTACATTCCTTGATTGGGCAGCAATAGTTGGCGTGTTCTTTGCATTCTTGACCTAGCAACAATGTCAAGCAGTCCTCAACAATGTGTTCAACCCTTTTATATCTTCCACAAATCTCTCCCAGCAAATCAAAATTGTTTTTCAATGAAATATGACTTCTCTCCACCTAAGACTGCCTCCTTTCTTAATAGAGTCTTCCTCTAGACTCTTGCCTCACACTCCATTTCATTATAGGCCAAGTATGCCAACACGTATTAGCCTTGTGCCCATACTTGCCATAGCTCTGACAGAAACCTTCGCACCTATATTTACTTCTTTTACCAAGTTCATGTCTTTTTTCTTTAGCAACTAGTGTGTTAACCTTCTCTCTATCTTTAGCAGTTTGTCTCATGTGGATGGGAGTTTCCACCATGTCTTTTTCAACCCATTTTAACTTGGATTGTCTCTCTTCTCCATCATATCATTGCGCTTGCTTTCGGACACAAACACAATTTTCTTCTTTTCTTCTACCTTCTCACTCAGCTTTTCAATGTAGCTAAGTCATTTCTTCCCCATGGACTTTTCTCTATAGCCTTTGATAGCCTTTGCCTCTGATAGTAGGGATGCCTTTACTGTTAACATTGTTCATGCTATCTATGATCTCAAGTAGTAGTAGGGATAGAAACTCACACAACAATACACAACTTCAATTCAAGGCAGAAAAATTGGATCAACAGAGGAATCGACCCTAATACCACTTGATAAAGACCTTTTTAGGTTACATACTAAGAGGGAGGTGAATCAATGTGAGATATGTGGTTTTTACAAATTGATCCAGATTTAACCTCTATGATTTGATAAAGTCGACGATCCAATTTTTTATCTTTCTCCTTTATGTGAGTGCAATTTTATAAATATAAATCAATGTGCAAGCACCTAAGTACACATGACAATTTTTATGTGATTCACCCACAATGTGTGAGCTACGTCCATGATGTGATAGGATCATTCCTAAATCACGCAATCCACTTTTATGATCAAGGGATACAACAATATTGTGGAAGGACTACTCCTTAACCACTTACAACAATTTCCCGATCCCTCCAAGGGTATCCAAACCTTATTCAACAAATTTAATAAGAGTTTATAGTAAAAACATTCGTAGAGAATGATCACTCAATGTGTACAGATAGCTAGTGCAGAATATGGATCTTTTCCTTCCTTTGTTGTCAGTGTTGTCTCACTCGTTTCTGGTGCTATTCGCATGCGCTGCTATTGCTATCTGCACGTGCTATTGTTACTATCTACACACGTTACTGCTACTGTCCACATGCACTGCTGCTGCTGTCTGCACATGCTGCTGCTTTTGTCTGCGCACTACTTCTGATGTCCGCATGTGCTGCTGCTATCTGCGCCGCTGCTGCTTCTGTCCGCACGCACTACTCTTGTTGTCTGTACGCATTGCTGCTGTCCACATACACTACTGCTGCTGTCCACACATGTTGCTACTATCCACACGTGCTGTTGTTGTTCATTTGCACTGCTGCTATCTGCACATGCTGTTACTGTCCACATATGCACTGGTTGCTATTGTTACCTGCAAGTTCTGCAATTGCTGTCCACACACACTATTATCATTATCTACATGCTTTTTTCTGTCTGCACATGCTATTGCTTCTGTCCACACGTGCTGCTCTTGTTGTCAAAGCACATGCTGCTATTGAATTGGCTAATGGATACGTTACACTTACTGGTTTCATCTCTTGCATTTGCTGCTAGTGTTTGTAGTCCCTCCTGGATGTGCTGCCACTACTGGGAAGCTTCCTAGATGTGCTACCACTATTAGGAAGCCTCCTAGAAGTGTTGCTATTGCTAGGAAGCCTCCTGAGGTGTTGCTGGTGTTGGTATAACCTTCTGAGGTACTGCTGGTTTGCTAGAAGCCTCCTGTTTGCTAGAAGGCCTCCTGGTTTGCTGGTTGCTTTTGCTTCCCAGACCTGCTGCTGCACTTTTTACAGGTGGCTGCCGATTCCTGAATGATGCTGCTACAGCTGGTGGTTTGTCGTTTGATGCCCAGACCTGCCGTTGTAATCTGCAGGTGGCTACTTCGTTCTTGGACCTGTTGCCCCTTTATTTGCTGGTGCAAGCACCTCCTGGTTTGATAGTGCAGGTTACTGCCTCCTAGTTGGTTGGCACATGCTGCTGGTTTGTTGGTGAAGCTGCTACCTCCTTGTTTGTCTTCCCTTGATGCCAGATTCACAAGTTTCTGCGCCACCATCTGGTTTGTCTCCCTTGGCCGCTGGATTCACAGGTTACTGCACCACCTTCTAGATTGTCTTCCTTGGCTGTTGGATTCATAGGTTGCTTCACCATCTTCTAGTTTGTCTCCCTTTGCTGCTAGATCCACAAGTTGTTGTAACTTGGTGAAGGCCAGCTGTTGCAAGTGCTGGTGAGGATGATCGATTGCTTCAAGTTTGTTGGTGTGGTGGCTGGTTGCATTGCTGTCTCTCTCTCCTTCTTGGCCGACTGCTGCAATTAGGTTTTGTTCTCTCAAAAATTTCAAGACACACACACATCACCTTGCAAGATGCATAGGGATATTTATAGAGCCTTGAGATTAGGGTTACATGATCTTTAATGGTCATTATTGATTTCCATAGGTTACTCTACAATCAATGGCTAGATTTGAGTCCTAAAATAGAGGGTCAATGGTCAACGATCAACAGTTAATCTTGACCCCTAAAATTTATGATCACGGTCAACATTAACTCCTTAACATCAGGGTTGACTTGTCATTACCAATTTTTCCCAATGACCTCTCTACATCTCAACGGGATTCATAACCTCAAATCAACATATACAACCATGTGAGATGGTGTTGACAAAAAATCCAATATTAGCCATCAAAGATGGGCTTAACACTGGCAAAACATGTTACAGCAAAAATAATATCAAGCCTTGATGTTGTCAAATATAGTAAGATTCAATCAACTTTTTATATTCCTTCTAATCAACCATGTTGCCTTCTTTATCCTTACTTAACTTTGTTCCAATCGTGATGGGAGTGCATACTTTTTTAGAGTTCTCCATCCCAAACCTTTTAAACAGCTCACAAGCATACTTTTCTTGGGAGAGAAAAATTTCAACCTTGCTTTGCAACACTTGTAATCCTAAGAAGAACTTAATTTCACAAAGCATGGACATCTCAAACTTCTTCTTCATTTGCTCAATAAAGGTAATGCACAGGGCCACTTTTTCTGCAGCAAAGATTATGTCATCAATATAGACCATAATAATTAACTAGCCTTGGTTGTCTTCTTTTATATACAAGTTGCTGTCCACATTCCCTTTTCTAAACTTTATATTTTTAAGGCATGTATCCAGCTTGGAATACATGCTCTTGGAGCTTGCTTTAAGTCATATAAAGCCTTGTTCAATCTGCACACACTTAAGCCATCATGATCAAGTATAAAACCATCAAGCTATTCGATAAATACCTTTTCTTCAAGCTATACATTTAGAAATGCAAACTTCACATCCATCTTATAGACTTTGTAGTTTCTTTGAGCAACAATGGCCATGAATATTCTAATTGCTTCAAGTTTGGCCACTGAAGCAAAGGTCTCTTCAAAGTCAACACCTTCTACTCGTGAGTAGCCTTTGCAAACAAGTATTGCCTTGTTCCTTATCACCTCGCCTTTTTCATTAAGCAGATGTTTGAATACCCACTTGATTCCAATGATGTTTTTCTCATTAGGCCGAGGTACTAAACACCAAATGTTGTTCTTTTCAATTTGGTCAAGCTGTTCATTCATAGCACATACTCATTCCTCATGCTTTAATGCTTCTTCCATGAACTTGGGTTCAACCTCAGAAATCAATAAGGTTTGTTCACCACCCCTTAGTCTTCTTCTATTCTACACATAGTCCTCTTTCCTACCAATAATGTTTTTGGCCTCAACTTCAATTTTGACTCTTTTATGAGTTTGGGAATGCCTTGATTCTTCTTCTTCATCACTTGTAACTTGAGAATCAATGTCTTCCTTATGCTAAATGGCCTTGAATTCATCACTTTCAACTTCTCTTTGTTTGTCATACATGACATCTTCAGCTTTCTCACACTATGATTACATTGTAGCACCATCTTCAATCACTTTAACATCAAAGTCGTCCACCATTTTCAGCAACCTTTTATTGTAGCATCTAAAGCCTCTTCCATTTAGTACATAGCCCAAGATTATGTCTTCATCAGCCTTATTATCAAATTTGCTGAGGTGCTTACCTTCGACTTTAATAAGGCACAGGCTTCCAAACACTTTAAAGTGTTTTACATATAGCTTCTTTCCATGCCATAACTCACAAGGTGTCTTCTCAATATGTGGTCTCGTTAGGCATTTATTTTGAATCTAAGTTGCAATGGTGATAGCCTCTCTCTAGTAACTATATGATGTACCATGCTCAGCCAACATGGTTCTTACCATCTTCGTTGGGCTTCTATTCTTCCTTTCGACCACTCCATTTTGTTGATGTGTATAGGGACTAGCATATTCATGCTTCACTCCATGCTTCTCCAAATAATCTTCAAATTCACCGCATATGTATTCTATCCTATTATCTATCCTAGGCTTCTATGGGTCTTTACTTTCTGCACGGCTGGTCACAACCTTTTGCAATGTTGGTCTTTGCCTTTGCATTGTTGTCTCTACCTTCTGCACTACTGATCATAGCTTCTTGCTACTGTCTCCTTTTTCTCTTTTGTTTCTATTGCTCACAGCTTCCTAATCCTTGTTGTTTTCTACTATGCCATTGCTTATTATTTTTTTATGTGCAACTACTAATTGTTTTTTGTTCTGTTGCTACCTTTTGTTTTAATTTTTTTTTAGCTATGATATTTTCCATTGTTTTCTGTTGTGCTACTTTTTCCTTCTGTAGTTTCTCTCATCTGCAAGTTCTCTCCATTATTGGTTTTCTCCTCTGTAAGTTCTCTCCTTTATAGGTTCTCTCCTCTACAGGTTTTTTCCTCTATAGTTTCTCTCCTCTATAGATTCTTCCTTCTACCTCTATAGGTTCTCTTCTCTACTTTTGGTTCTCTCCTATCTCTACGGGTTCTCTTCTCTGTTGTTGGTTCTCTCCTATCTTTGCAGGTTCCTCCTTCTGCCTCTAAAAGTTATCTCCTTTATAGGTTCTCTCCTTTGTAAGGTGTGGCTAGCAACATCTTGATTTCGGCCCTACTTTCTCTCCTTATTCTCCTCATATGCCATCAACATCATCTTCCTTAACCCTTGAATAACTCAACTACCAACACACTTTGTAAATGTAGTAAACACATCTCAAAGCCACTCATAACATCAAATCAATAAGGGCACATATATGAGATACTGTTGACAACAAATCCAATATTAGCCATAAAAAATGGGCTCAACACTCCACTTTTTTATGGGTAGCATTCACCATCTTCTCTTTTTGACAAGTGTTGCAAATGGTATTTCTTTCTCTTATCAGCTTAGATACATCTTTCACAAGTTTATTTTTGGACAATTTATTCAACCCCTTTTTTCCAAGATGTCCGAATCTCCTAGGCCACAACAAATTCTCATCTTTAATGCTTATGTAACATGTGTTTTGCTGCTAGAAACTTGGTATAAGTTTTCATTTGTTCTTTCCCCCTTTGTAAGAACAACACCATTACTTAATCATTTTACTATGTAGCCATTCTTATTGAAAGTAACTTCATACCCATCATTACAAAGTTGGCTAACACTGATTAGATTGTATTTTAGCCCTTCAACATGAAGCACTTCCTTTGATTCAACTTTTCTACACCAATTTCAGTAGCACCAACACCTTTAGTCTTTAAAGTACCATCATTGCCAAATGTGACTAACCCTCCATTATATTTTCCTACTTCCTTCAATACCTTGGATTCTCCTGTCATGTATGAAGAGTAGCCACTATCAAGAATCCATGGCTTTTCTTTCTTGAAAGCTTTTAAGACTACTTCCATAACCATAGCCATTTCCCTTCCTCTTCTTCTTTTTCAGCCAAACATAGGAGCATATGTAGGTGTTCTCCTTTGCACTCTTTGACCGGGTATCAATGTGAAGCATTCCTTAGGAGTAAGTCCAACCTTTTCTTATCTTCCATAGATTTCATCCAACATATCAAATCTGTTTCTTAGTGGAATATAACTTTTTTTTCACTTGAGGTTGTCTCCTTTCTTGATAGAGTCGTCCCTTAGACTCTTGCTTCTCATTCCTCATTATTATAGATTCATTATTCTAGCACACACTACCTTTGTACCCATGCTTATTACAGATCTAGCAAAATCCTTTAAATCTGAATTTTCTTCTTTTACAAAGCTTATCCCCTATCTTTGGCAATTGTTGTGGCAACTTTCTTTCCGTCTTTGACAACTTGTCACCTTCAAATAGGAGTTTTCATCACATCTTTCCTAATCCATTTTAACTTGGGTTGGTTTTTATTCTCCACAAAATCAACTTCTTTTAATTTTATTTTTTTTTTGTATTTGCTTTTAGGTACAAACATAATTTTCTTTTTCTCTTCTACCATCGCATTTGGCTTTTTAATATAGCCAAGTCCTTTCTTCCCTATGGAATAAGTTCTTTGTTTACTTAAACACTCATCCAACTTTTTGGTAGCATCCTTCTTAATAGCATTTCCCTTCCTCTTCTTCTTCCTCTTTGGCCAAATGTAGGAGCATATGTTTGGTATTTTTCTTTGCATTCTTTAACTAGGCAATAATCTCAAGCATTCCTTAGTAGTATGTCCAACATTTTCACATCTTTTACAGATTTCTTCTGATATATCAAATCTTTTTCTTAGTGGAATTTGGATTTTTTCACTTAAGGCTATCTCCTTTTTTGATAAAGTCTCCCTCTAGACTCTTGCCTCATATTCCTCTTTATTATAGGCTCATTACACCAGCATACACTAGCCTTATGCCCATACTTACCACAATTTCAGCAAAAACCTTCAAATCTGAATTTTCTTCTTTCACCAAGTTCATATCTCTTATCTTCAACACCTATTATGACAACCTTCTTTTCATCTTTGACAACTTATCCTCTTTGAATAGGAGTTTTCATCTCATCTTAGCTAACCCATTTTAGCTTGGGCTGGTTTCTCTTCTTCATAACATTAACTTCTTTCAATTTTATCTTTTATTTGTGTTTGCTTCCAAGTACAAACACAATTTTCTTTTTCCCTTCTACCCTCACATCTAGCTTTTAAATATAGACAATTCCTTTCTTCCCCATCAAATGAGGTCTTTGTTTGCTTAGACACTCATCTAACTTTTTGGTAGCATCATCCTTGATAGCATTTCCCTTCCTTTTCTTCTACTTTGGCCAAACAAGGAGCATATGTAGGTGTTTTTCTTTACATTCTTTGACCAAGCAACAATGTTAAGCATTCCTTAGTAGTGTGTCTAGCCTTTTCACATCTTCTATAGATTTCTTCCAACATATCAAATCTGTTTCTTAGTGGAATTTGACTTTTTTCACTTAAGGTTGTCTCTTCTCTTGATAGAGTCTCCTCCCTAGATTCTTATCTCACATTCCTCTTAGTATAGGCCTATCATTCCAACACACACTAGCCTTGTACCCATACTTACCATAGCTCTAGCAAAATCGTTCAAATATGAATTTTCTTCTTTCACCAAGTTCATATCTCCTATCTTCAGCACCTATTGTAGCAACCTTCTTTTCATCTTTGACAACTTGTCTCCTTTGGATAGGAGTTTTCATCACATTTTTCCTAACCTATTTTAGCTTAGGTTGGTTTCTCTTCTCTATGACATCACTTTATTTCAATTTTATCTCTTATTTGTGTTTGCTTTTAGGTACAAACACAATTTTCTTCTTCTCTTCTACCCTTACATTTGGCTTTTCAATATAGCCAAGTTCTTTCTTCCACATGAAATGAAGTCATTGTTTGCTTAAATACTCGTTTAACTTTTTGGTAGCATTCTCTTTAATAGCATTTGCTGACAAAGACTCTCTTTTCACTTCCACAGCCTATATAAAGCTTTCTTTAATTCAAATTCAACCTTGTAGAGCTTGGCTTTCAAATTCAGCACTTCTTGTTCTTGTGCAATCACCTTAGCATCAAGTTGTGTATTTTGCCTTGCTCTACCTCAAGTACATTTAGCTCCTCAATTCTTGTCAAGTACTCCTTTTTTGCTTTAAACTCCTTTTCTTTCACTTAGAGATCAAATTTATCAATATCAAAACTATTTTTGTGGAAATAAGTTCTCAATTCATTCTCAAGTTGTCACCATTTCTCTCTCTTCCTCTTCAACTAATTCCTTATCACTTGAAGATTCTTTTTCATCATTTACCTGTACAACCAGGATATTTTCTGTAGCATCATCATTGAAATCATCATCAGCTTCTTCTTCAGAATCTTCTTCATCTAGCTTGCTTAAGAAATTTCCTCTTTTAGATATGAAGAGTTTCTTTTTTTCCTTTGGCATTTAAATTCCTAACTTTAGAATAGCTAGATTTCTTTGTTCTCCTCCTTAGGGCAGGCTCATCATCATCATCACTATCTACTTCTTTTCTCTTTGGGTAATCCATGACAAAGTACCTAATGTCTCTATAACTTAAGCACTTCAATGGTAATTTTCCCTTGTACTTCCCCTTTCCTTTCTTCATATTTTTAGTGATATATGCCATGACTTTATCAAGTTTAGTATCACCATCTTCTACTTTATAGTTGCTATCATATTCTTCTTCTTGTTCTTTAATCTTTAATTTCTTTATTGCCTTAAAGGCCTACTCCTTCTCTACCTTAGGTTTCTTTTCTTTCTTCAATGGGACCAACTCCCCAACTAATTTTCAACCAGCCTCCTATCATCCTTTAATGATTTTTGCCTCATAAGCGCACAAAAATCTAAATGAATGAGCTCCAATGGCTTTTTTGTTTGAATCTCCATGATAAGGACCTTTTTAAGTTTCATAATGAGATAGGGAAGGGGTGAATCAATGTGAGATGTTTACTTTTTACAAATCTATACAAATTAAACCTCTATGACCTATTAAAGTCTATGATCCAATTTTATCTTACTACTTTATGTGAGAATGGAGATATGGATATCAAGCATGCATAAGCACCTGAGAGCACACAAAATTTTAACGTGGTTCACCCATAATGTGTGAGCTACATCCACAGTGTGATAAAATCACTCTTAAATCACTTGATCCACTTTTGTTATAAAGGGATATAACTAATGTAGTGGAAGGATCTTTCCTTAACCATTGTGGACAGATCACTCCTTAAACACTTACAATGATCTCTTGATTACTCCAAGGGTTTCTCACCCTTTTTCAAGAAGTACATAAAAAGGTTATAACAAAAACTCCCTTCAGCAAGATCTCTCTATGCACATAGGTTATTGTTGCAAAAAACTGATCTTCTCCTTACTCACTATTGGTCTCTGCTCAAGCTTTTTGCCGTTCTCTCCTCCTTCACCTCCAATCTCTACTTAAGCTCTATCGATCCCTCTTTCTTCACAGTTGGTTTCACAACCTTCTCTTTGATATGCTCCTTACCCTTACTTTGTCATGTTTTACAACTTTCATTTTGCCTCTGTCGGTTTTGAACTCATAGTTGCTCACACTTTCAGCCTCTACTAGTCTCAACTCTCTACCTCTACCAAGTTTCTCTCCTGCCTTTGCCAAGTTTCTCTACTACCTCTACAAGGTTTCTCTCTTGCCTCGATCGGGTTTCTCTTTGCTTGTTTTTGTAGTTCCCTCTGCCTATTTCTGTAGTTTTTTTACCTATTTCTATAGCTCTTTATTTCTAGGGCTCTCTTTGCCTATTTCTACAGCTCTTTTTGCCTGTTTTTGTGGCTCTCTCTTCTTATTTTGGTAGCCATTTCTACCTATTTCTGCATCTCTCTCTTCTTGTTTTGGTAGCTCTTTTTACCTGTTTCTACAACTCGCTTTGCAATTTTTTTCTTTTGCAAGTTCTCTCCTCTACATGTTCTCTCTTTTATAGGTTCTCTTCTCTATAAGTTCTCTCCTTTGTAGGTTCACTTCTTTGCAAGTTTTCTTCTCTACAATTTCTCTCATCTTTCTTTTTGTTTCTATAGCTGGAGGTATTTTCTGCCATTGGAAGCTTTTTTTTTTTTTTGCTGTTGGATTCCTTTACTGTTTTCTCTACCCTTCATGTTCTCTACACTTTGTTTGTCTCTCTGTTGTGCCCCTAACTCTCCTTTGGCAGCTACATGGGTATTTATAAGCTTTGAGCTTTGAGTTTAGGATTGCCTTATAATCAATAATTAACATTGATTCCCAAAGGTTGTCCTTCAATCAACGATCAATATTGATTCCATGAATTTAGTGTCAACAGTCAGCATTAGGGTGAATGGTCAGTATTATCTCATACCTAGCAAGTGACTTGCAATGTCACTGCTAAATGCAATGCCAGAGGTAGCAATTAGTGCTTTCTTTACAACCAAAGCACCACCAACAATCTGAATCAACTTGTCATTTTTGGCAACACAAGGCGAGGCTGGTAGCATCTTAATTTTGACTTTGTTTTCTCTCCTTATTCTCATTATATTCCACCAACATTGTCTTCCTTAACCCTTAAATGAATTAGCTCCCAACATTTTGTAAATGCAGCAAACACATCTCAATGACACTCACAACATTAAATCAATAAGGAAAAATATGTGAGATGTTGACAACAAATCCAACATTAGCCATCAAAGATGGGCTCAAAATAAAGGGCATAACTAACCATTCATATAAACCATGTGTAGTCTTGGATATAGATTTCCACTCATCTCCTTCCCTTATTCTAATTTGATGGTACCTACTCTTAAGGTTAATTTTAGATAAGTAACAAGCATTATGCAATCCATTAAACATATCATCAAGTCTAGGTATAGGGTGTTAATAGTTAACAGTTATTTGTTAATAGCTCTGCAATTGACACATATACTCCAAGACCTATCTTCCTTTTGCATAAGCAACAATGGCAATGCACATGAGCTCATGTTATTCCTCACATGAGCCTTTTTCATCAGTTTCCCAACTTGCCTCTAAAGCTCCTTTGTCTCTTTAAGATTGCTTTTATATACTGGCTTGTTGAGAATGAGAGATCCAAGAATAAGATCAATGTGATATTCAGTTCCTCTCCTTGGTAGTAATCCATTTAGAATCTCCTCATGAAATACATCATTATAATCCTACAACAATGAAGTTCCCAACTTCTTCCTAAGATCTACTAGTTTGTGATACTGAGAGAGGAGTGAATCAGTATCACCACAATTCACAATTTACAGGAAAGCAAACAACTTTAACTTCTTCTTAAAAGCAAACTCTTTCTCAGACTCGACTAAGGTAGATTTATTACTACCTACTAATCACAACAGTCTCCAAAGTCAGCTTTCAGACACCTTGTCTAATAGATAATTCAAATGTCCTTGTTTAGGTCTTCGTTAAGTTATGGGTTGGCCGATACTTTAGTTGCGTTCACAACTCAATTCAAAACACAGAATGTAAAGCAAATTAAGGACACACGAGATTTATGTGGTTCTGTCAATGTGACGTACATCCATGGTGGTAGGGACTCTCCCTTACCGAGACTATCCACTATACTTAAGAATTCTAGTTATAATGGATGTCTTAATTCTCTGCTCTTTTCAATATTACAACTACTAAGCAATTATAATACAAAGAGTGTCACTTACTATATCTACCCTTCTTCTAACTTGTCTTGCCTCTATTGAATTGAAAGGCTGCTCCAATGCCGCTTAAAAGTTCATCACAACTCTCTCTACCCTCTCTTGAAGAAGTTTGGAAATACATTGAGTTCAATGCTTCGCTGAATTCCTTCTCTACATTGTATCACACAATTCCTGCTTTCATCATCTTACAATCTCACCCGTCTTCTTGTCTCACAATCTCACTGTCTCATGGCTCGCCTATCCGTTTCTCTCTCTCTTGCTGTCTAGCCAGATTTCTCTCTCTTCTTGTCGTATTTCTCTCTCTTACCACTAGATTTCTCTCACCGTCCTGCCAGATTTCTCTCTCTTACAGCCTAATTTCTCTCTCTTCTTCCTTCTTCGATTCTGCCAGTGGTTTCTCTCTCTTCATTCAGCTGGATCTCTCTCACTGTCCAACTGGATCTATCTCACCGTCCAGTCAGATTTGATTTTGGCTGTATCGTCTCTTTTCCATTCACCCACTTGGTCATTTACCTCTTTGTCTCCTTCCCCTATTTGGCCATCGGGTTTCTTGTGTTTTGGCCAACCACCCCTGTTCTTTCTACGATGGCTTCTCTATCTTCTTTGGGTGTATTTTGGGTGTATCAGTAGTGTTCGGTTTTCTCCCCTTTTGGTCCTCTTCTCTCCTTCGCCCGACGATGACTCTAATTTGGCCATATATATATATATATATATTCTTTTTCTCTCCTTCGTCTGATGAATTCGTTCTCTCTCTTTTTCTTTTCCGATGACTTTTTCTCTTTTTCTTCCCTTTGATGGCTCTTCTCTCTCTTCATCCAATGGTTGCTCCTCTTCTCCCTTTTTTGCTCTCTTCGTTTGTCAGCTACTATTCACTCAACGGTTGCACTGTTCACTCGACGTCTACTGTTCACGACAGCTAGTCTTTTTTTATGCAAGTGCTGTTCTTTTGTGTAGGGTTTTGTATTTTTCCGTATATTCAATTGTGTTGGCCTTTATATACTCTCCATAAGACCTAATAGGGCAAATTTACTATTTTACCCTTCCATGTTGCTTTACTTTCTTGCACACTTAAACCTAGTTGATAACAATTACAACCTATACAAGGGTGTGGGAATAACAAACAAAGATGAAACATTGTTAAGCAAAGAAGAATCAAGGTCAATGTTAGAAAAATAAGAATACTTATAAATGATTAAGATCATTTGTTACCCAACTTGGAAGACAACTCTAACATATATTCCTTTTGCATATAGACTCACTTATTTTCTCTCATATTCACTTCTGTGAACTTGACCACTATTTTGTTTGACACTCTTAAGTGCTTTCATCTTGTTTTTTTCTTGTTCATTTTCTTTTCTCTCTACTCTATCTATCTTTTCACTCCTCCTATTTTTCTTGCTCTTAGAAAATCTCACTTGGTCTTCATACACCTATTTTGGTGTTAATGGAACAAGTGTGAATGGTTTTCCATTTGTGGTGAAAGAATAACGATTCTTGTAATTGTCATGCAAATCTCTCTTATCAAATTGTCAAGGACAGCCTAACGACAAATGCCTTACTTGTATAGGTATAATACCATAAAATACCTCATCCTTATCTACCAATGGAAAATGGAATGATAACCTATTTAGTTACTCTCACCACTCCACTATCATTCATCCACTATAGATTATATAGTCTAGGATGTTTGGTTATAAGTAGACCCAACTTCTCCACTTACTTTATGCTAACTACATTGGTACAACTAGCCCCATCTATAATCAAGCTACAATTTCTATCTTTCACCAAATACCTACTATGAAAGATATTTTTCCTTGGCATCTCAATGTCATCTAACTCCTTAACTTTTACATTAAGAGCTTTTTGTACTACTAAAAGTTTCCCATCATGCTTTGAATATTCTACTCCCTTATCAACATCACTAGTGTTTATGAATAATGGTAATTAAGCCTCATCACTAGACTCACTTTGAATTTCATATTCACCATCATCCCTAAGGATCATTGACTTTTTGTTAGGGCATTGTGATGCTACATGGCCTCTACCCAAATACCTAAAACATTTGATGTTTCTAGTTTTTCCTTTGGTGCACTTAGATTTATCCTTAAATTTAGTTTCTTTTACTTGGATGGTATAATCTGCTTACTCCAAATTGCCAACAAGAACTTCCATATTTTTTGCAAACAACACCCATTATCTTGCTATCTGTGAGGAGTTAAACTTTGATCAACACATTACCCACGTTATTAGGAAGCACTACCATCCTATTTTTGTGGGGATTGAGGTCATGCTAGCTTGTTGCCCACTCTTAGCCATCTAATCTCCCATGCACACCCAACTATTGCATGTATGCTCTATAGCACATTCTTAGTTGATAACTCAGCCCATGAGCCAATGTCTTGTGATGAGTAGCCAATCCTTAAGACCTATGTCAGCCTATGTTTGTTATTTCCATAAAGTGTAAGCTCAAACCTTCATTTATATTCTGATGATGGCTAACTCTCAAGTAAGTTATGCATACCCCTTTAAAAAGCACTAGGGAATTTGGTCATATGGTAAGAGGACATATGTGTTTGAGTATCCACTCATAGCCAACAACATGCTACCATGCCATTATCACATATCATATTGCCAATGCACACTACTGCACCAACCAACAACCAAAACACCTTTTCCTCTTAATACCAATGTCACAACACACTTTTGTAATACCACATATATTATGGGTCCCACCACTTTGCTCATTTGTTGCTAATGCCATAGCCTATATCTAGCCTCCCCTAGCTTACTACCATACACATTAACTTCCACATTCACCTTGTTTCCTTTAACATCCTTGTCTCACATCAACTAGCTAGGCATTGGTGTAAGGTGCCACCAAATGCTTGCATTTCTGTGTCAAAGGGACTTAAGGGGCTAATAATAAGTGTTATAGAACTAATTGTTTACTCAAAATTTTGGCATTGTGATGGCCCTAAGATACACTTAGTCTCAACTAATTCAACACAGACAAGGCACAACCAAACTTATAGGAATCACATCCATCCTTCATGCTTTCCTAAGCCAATGAGCTTATGGAATAGTATATCTCTATTCTACCTTCAAAAGTTGATAGGGTAGAAATTTAAGTGATGCATTGCTAGTATGTTGGTTGTGCAATCAGTTAAGTTATCATGAACCATAAGAATAATAGGTAGAGCTTCTGTCAACCTTTTATCCATAAAATGCATCTTTTCCCAAGGTTAAGGTTTGTTGCACATATTAACTCTAGAATTACTATGGTTAGTTGAGTAATAGGTACCATCAAATGAACTATAATTGATTTAATAAGTCATTCATAGTTTCATCATCCTAATTCTTTCATACTTACACATTCATGGCTTAATCTTTAAGACAAGTATTAGCAAGATCAAACAAGTAACTGATGGAAGCCATATTATACTAGCACAAATCAACAAGGGAGTTGATGCTTTGTAAAATCTTGGACCACCAATGACAAGGACAAGATCAAAGAAAATATAGGAAGCACTTAACAACTTGTTGTGTGACATTTACTTACAAGAAATTGCTAGGCACAAATTAAGGATACTAGAGGCTTCACCAAAGCTTGCAAATGTGCTATTTATGGAGGAATATGAAAACCATGAACTTGGGAAGGAAGTTGCGGCTAATAGCCCATGTTTAGGCATTTAAATGGGTTATTTTCATGGGTTATATTGTTATGTAGTGGGTTGGACGAATTTTACCATCTAAATGGAATATTTTCATAGGTTATTATTATTCTGTAGTGGGTTGGATGAATTTCATTAATAAGTCCATCTTAGCAGTTAGGGTTTTTGAGCATTAGCATATAAAAAGGGAAAAAGGATGGCTGGAGGAGGCAGAATAGTTTTGATAAGTGTATGAGCTATTTTCTCTAGTTCTTTAAGAATTAATTCTAAACTTTCATATTTAAGTGTGTTGGTTCAATAGACTTATCTTCTTCAATATTGTCATTGTTAGAAGTGACATTTGAATCTTATTATTCTGGTTCTTGGTTGCTTTATAATCATTGGGTCATAATTTGTTTATTTCATAACCTATCTTAGAATGATCCTAGTGACATCAATTTTGGTGTTGGGTTTTGGTTCGTTATAATTGGATTTCATATCAATAACATTCTTTCATGAGGCTGGTGATCAGACATATAGGACAACTCCAACTTGCAGGCTAGGATCAAGGATGAGAGCAGAGTGATGCTCATGCTATCAAGGGACAAAAGTACCTTATGAGTAGAGTTGGAAAGGAAGTGTAGTTCCCCTACCTACATAATGTTTTGCATCCAAGAGCATGATCAATGGACTATGTACCAAAACTACTATGATTGATGTTGTGAGGGACATGGGTAACAGTAAATGATTTGCCCCACACCCCCAATGAGGTGAAGGAGAGATAGGGCATCAGTATCACAATGATTTCCAAATCATAAATGTAACCCACGAATCCTTGTATGTTCCCTTGAGGCAAATTGGAAGCACTCAGATACAAGTAGGAAGGGAATCTATGGCTAATAGTTTGATGATTGAGCATAGAGCATGCAATTATCCCATTCAACTTAATATTCATATGCAATCACGTACATTGAGTGGCAACCCCACCAAGTGTATAGAGCATGCCTAAGAAGTTCATTCAGCAAAGGTTCTAAAAGGAATTGCTGCCCTTATTGCTAAGCATGAGAAATTGCAAATGAATAACCAAATGCTTTGTTTGGACATGAATTTCTTCACCATTGCTTGCACCCACACCCCCATGTATTTGTTAGAACTCAAGCTGTCTAGCATATTGTGGGGGAGAGGCAAGCACATACCCCCTAATGAACATTAAGTAAATTAGCCTTATAGCAAGAGGGTGCATTGACATGCTTGAGCCATTAAACCCCCCCAAAACCCCCCAAAACCCCCCACCTTCTTGAAGCAAAAAAGAAAAAAGTTGAGAGGATGGAGTTTTGTTTGCCTAAATTGAGAAATTTTCACTTTTTCAAGCCAATTTTTTATTATCATTATCATAAAGCTAAATGGATATCCAACTCCATAAAAGCATGCCTTGAAGGATACACAATACAAATAAGTGTTATCTTACATAAACCAATTACAATACATTAATGTTGTATTAAAAACCTTGAATTGTGAGTTTGCTAAAAATAAATTATTAGTTTCATTGGCCAAGGGTCAACTTGAAATATTTTTAGGGAACTTGAGTTCAAGTC
>JAHLGO010014903.1:0-17230 GCA_020615895.1 Ceriops decandra | reverse complement strand
CTAGCCAAAAAGGAAAGAAAGGGGACAAGGCAGTCGGCCAAGGAAAGTGCAGTAGCCATCAAGGGAGAGGCAGTAAGGTAACTGGCCAAGGAGGAAAGAAAGAGAGCAAGGTAACTGGCCACCCACACCAGCAAACACCACCAAGGCAGCCACCTGTACCAGCAAACATCAAATCTAGAGCATGTTGTGGACATTTAGTATAAACAATGGAAAAAGGAGACTTCTTGTAGCATTGTGTATTACATTGTTATATGCAAACTTAGCTTGAGCTAAGGCAAAGTCCTATTACTTCAGCTTGTTTTCACAAATACTTCGAATAAAATTACCTAAGATCCTATTAAGTGATTCAATTTGACCATTTGTCTAGGGTGAATTGTATTGTTGAACCTTAAGGATGAATCAAATAATTTCCATAAAATGATCCAAAAGTGATTAAAAAATCTTGTATCACGGTTAGAAGTGATGGATTTAATCACTCTATGTAAGCGTACTACTTCCTTAAAGAAAAGTTGAGCTACACTTAAGGTATTAGACATCTTTTTGTAAGGAATAACATAGCCTATTTTAGAGAACTTATCAGCAACAACAAATATAGTGTCTATTATACCCATCTTTGATGGCTAATGTTGGATTTGTTTTCAACACTATCTTACATAGTTGTATATGTTGATTTGATCTAATGAATGTCATTGAGATACAAAAAGGTTATTAGGCAAAACTGGTGATAGTAGGTCAACCCTAAAGTTGATTAGTCAATGTTGACCATTGACCCTAAATTTTAAGGGTCAAGGCTAATCGTTGACGCTTGACCCTTAACCATTGACCTTAAATTTTAGGAATCAAATCTGGTCGTTAATTATAGGGTAACTTTTGGGAATCAATACTTTCCATCAATGATTGTGTAACTCTAATCTCAAGGCTCTATAAATAATCCCATACACCTTGCAAGACAAGTGTGTGTGTTACAAATTTTTTTAAGAGAGAATAGCAAACCTAAAGGTAGCCATAAGGAAAGGTGAATGGTAAAGAGAGTTACAACCAAGGAGAGGTGCAGTAACTAGCCACACCAAGGAGAGTTGCAATAGTTGGCCACACCAAGAAGAAGGTGCAACAGCCAACCACATTAAAGAGAGCAGCAGTTGGAAAACCAAACCAAAGGAGAGGAGTAGTTGGAAACCAAACCAATCAAGGAGGGTGTAGCAGTTGATAGCTACACCAAACTAGCAAAAGAGAAGGTATTTAACAATTACACCAAACCAACAAAGGAGAAGGTGTGTAACAACCATACCAAACCAGAAGAAACGGTGTGTAGTAGCCATACCAAAGAAAGAAAAAGGCAACAACTAGCCAACACAAAAGGAGAAGGAAACTATCGCAGCAAAAGCAGTAGCAAGATTTGGCAAAAGGTGTAGGCAAACTAGCAACCCGTAACACTAGCTACAACCTGCAAAAACTAGCAGCAACCTACAACACTAGCAATCATCTGTAACTCTAATAGTAGCCTGCAACAACTAGTAGGTGATCTTAGCAATTGTAGCACATCCAGTAGGTGATCCCAGTGATTACAGCATGTCCAACAAACGATCCTTGTGATTGCAACAAGTCTAGTAGGCAATCCCAGCTATAGCAGCACTAGCAGCAAGTCTAATAGGCAATCCTAACAATTGCAGCACCAATGGCAAGTCCAGCAACCAATCCCAGAAATTGCAGCACATCCAGTAGGCTGTACCAGCAATTGCATCGCCAGTAGCAAGTTCAACAGGCAAAACAAGCAATTGTAGCACCAGCAACAAGTCCAGTAGGCTACACCAGCAACACGCGTAGGCAATAATAGCAAAATGTGCAGGCAACGACAACAACCCATGTAGGCAATGATAGCAACCCATGCATGTGCAAGCAATGACAGTAGAATGTGTGGATAGCGATAGCAGAACGTGTAGGCAATGATATTAGCACACGCAGACAGCAATAACAGAATGTGCAGGCAGCAATAATAGCATGTGCAGATAACAATAGCAACACATATAAGTAGCAATAATAAGATGTGCAGGCAGCAATAGTAACACACGCAAGTAACAATAGCAACCCGTGTAGGCAGTAATAATAGCATGTACAGGCAGTAATAATAGAACGTGTAAGTAGCAATAATAGCACATGTAAGCAACAATAGTAGCACACACAGGTAGCAATAACAGCAGGTCTGACAACTTGCAATAGCAGAAAAGAAAGTGTTCCATAATAGTAAGTCCGGTAACTTGTGGTAATAAAGGAGAGAACCTATCGAGACAGCAAGGGAAGAGAACTTGTTAAGGCCGAAGAAGGTAGCACCAGCAACAAAAAGAGAGAACTTGCCGATGCAGTAAGGGAGATAGCATTGATAGCATAGGAGAGATCTTACCGAGGCAGCAAGTAAGGCAACACTGGTAACAGGGGGAGAAAACCTACAGCGGAGATAATCAGTAGCAAAGAGAATCAGCAAAGGGAAAGAACCTACAACAGTGATAACATGCAATGAAGATAACTTGCAAAGAAAAGACCGATAAAGCTTGAGCAAAGACCAACAATATGGAAGGAAAAGATCCACGCTTTGCACTAGTAGCTTGTGCACATTGAGTGATCCTTCTCAGGAAAATGTTATTTACTAAACTCTTAATAAACTTGTTGAAAAAGGTTGGAATACCCTTGAAGTGATTGGGAGATCAGTTCATTGAGTGATCGAGAGATCATCTCATTTAGTGATCAGGAGATCAAATCTTTGAGTGATCAGGAGATCATTGTAAGTGGTTAAGGAGTAGTCTTTCCACAAGTGGTTAAGGAGTGATCCTTCCACAACCAAACTGTATTCCTTGATAATAAGAGTGGATTGTGTGATTTAGGAGTAATCCTATCATACCGTGGACGTAGCTTACAAATTATGGGTGAACCATGTAAAAATTATCATGTGTTTTTGGGTGCTTGCTTTTGATTAATATTCGTATGACCACTCTCACATAAAAGAGAAAGATAAAAAATTAGATCATCAATTTTAACAAGTCACAGAGGTTAATTTGACAAAATTTGTAAAAAGTGTGAGTCTCATACTGATTCACCCTTTCCATCTCTCAGTGTAAGACTTAAAAAGGTCCTCATTAAGTGGTATCAAAGCTAGTTCCTCTGTTGATCCAATTTGCTTGGTTTGATCAAAAGTTATTTATTGCTACTGTGAATTTTTATCTCTAATGCTAATTGATATTATAGACAACATGGATAGTGTGAACAACAAGGGCATCCTTACTTTTGATGAAAAGAATTATTAGTTATGGAAGAATAGAATGCTCCCATATTTGATGTAACTTAGTCTTGATATGTTTAAGTTTGCTGATAAGAAAAATTTAAAGTGTGATGGAAAGGTGAGAAATGCCTTATATACCTCATTATTAGCAAAGAATTCACCAAAGTGATTGGGTGTAACACAACTAAGCAAATCTGGGACAAATTAAAGAACATTTATGAAGGAGACAAGGTTATGAAGGAAGTCAAGCTACAAATCTAAAGGAGTAGATTCGAAGACATAAATATTTAGAATGATGAGTCTGTGGATGCCTTCTTCACAAGAGTCAATGAAATTATATGCTCCATCAGAGGCCATAGAAAGGAGATTAGTGATCTACTATGGTAAGGAAGATACTTAAAACCTTACCGAAAGCTCACAATGCAAAAATTTCCTCCATAGAAGATAAAGATATCGATAAGTTGCCTTTAGATAATTTTCATAGCATATTAGTGGCTTATGAAATGAGAATAGTTTTGATGAAGAAAGAAAAGAAGTCTGAGGCAGAGAAGGAGTTGACATTCAAAGCATTGAAGAAATTAAAGATTAAAGACCAAGAAGAAGAATCTAACAGCAGCTCAGAAGAAAATGGTAATCCTCAATTGGATAAAGTTTTGGCATAGATCACCAATAATATAATGAAAGGAAAAGGGAAGTATAAGGGAAAATTACCCTTGAATTGCTTTATCTATGGAGACATAGGGCATTTTGCTATTGACTGTTAATAAGAACAGAAACTGATAGTGATGATGATGATGATGAGTCGACCTCAAGGAGGAGAACAAAGAAATCTAGTTATTCTAAAGTTGGAAATTCAAGTGCTAAAGGGAAAAGGCAATTCTTCAAATCCAAAAAAAGGAATTTTCTGAGCGAAGATTCTAAAGAAGAAGTTAATGATGATTTCAATGATGTTGCTACAATGAATGTACTGGTTGCTCAAGCAAATAATGATAAAGAATCTTCAAGTGAAAAGGAATCAACTGAAGAGAAAGAGGATGAGTTGGTACAACAACTTAAGAATGAATTGAGAGCTTTTTTGCACAAAAACAGCAAGCTGGAAAAAGAGATAAAGCATCTCAAAAAGCTGTATCAAATTTTTTTGTTGATGAATCTGATCTCCAAGTGAAAGAAAAAGAGTTTAATACAAAAGAAAAGGAGTACTTTCAGAGAATTAAGGAGCTGATTGTATTTGAATCAAAGAATGACAAAATACACAAAGATCTTGGTGCTAAGGTGATTGCACAAAAGCATAAGGTGTTGATTTTGCAAGCCAAGCTCCATAAGGCTAAGTCCGAAATGAAGAAGCATGAAGAAAGCTTTATGCAGGTCATGGAAGTAAGAGGATAGTTGTCTTCAGCAAATGCCATTAAAGAGGATGCTACTAGAAAGTTGGATGAGTGTCTAAATAATTAAAGACCTCATTCTATGAGGAAGAAAGGACTTGGTTATATTGAAAACCCGAGTAAGAAAGTAGAAGAGAAAAAGAAAATTGTGATTGTGCCTAAAAGCAAGCATTATGAAATTATGGAGAAAAGAAACCAACCTAAACTAAAATGGATTGGGAAAGATGTGGTGAAGACTCTCATCTAAAGGGGACAAATTGCCAAAGATGGAGAGAAAGTTACCACAACAATTGCTAAAGATAAGAGACATGAACTTAGTGAAGGAAGAAAATCTAGATTCAAAGGATTTTGCTGGAACTGTGGTAAGCATAGGCACAAGGCTAATCTGTGTTGGAGTACTTAATCTATAATGAAGAGGAATGTGAGATAAGAGTTTAGGAGGAGACTTTATCAAGAAAGGAGATAATCTCAAGTGAAAAGAAATCATATTCCATTGAGAAATAGTTTTGATTTGTTGGAAAAAATCTGTGGAAGATGCAAAAGGGTTGGACACACTACTGAGGAGTGTTTGACATTACTGCTTGGTTAAAGAATGCAAAGGAAAACACCTACACATGCCCCTATATTCAGCTAACCATTGCTACTCAGTCAAAGAGTGCAAAGGAAAACACCTTCACATGCTCCCATATTTAGCCAAAAAAGAAGAAGAGGAAGAGAAATGTTTATGGTTATAAAAGTAGCCTTAAAAGCTTCCAAGAAAGAAAATCCATGGATCTTGGATAATGGTTGCTCTTCACAGATAACAGGAAACTCCAAGATGTTGAAGGGAGTAGCAAAATATGATGGAAGGTTAATCAAATTTGGCAATGATGGTGTCTTAAAGATTCAAGATATCGATGCTGCAGAAATTGGTGCAGAAAAGCTAAAATCAAAGAGAGTGATTTATGTTGAAGGGCTAAAACACAATCTCATCAGTGGTAGCTAGCATTGTGATGATGGACATGAAGTTACTTTTAACAAGAGTGGCTAAACAGTAACGAGATTATGTGATGGTATTATTCTTATTAAGGGTGAAAGAACAAATGGAAACTTATACCGAGTTTCCAAAAACAAAAACACATGCTACATGAGTACCAAATATGAGAACTTGTTATGGCATAGAAGATTGGGACATCTTGGACAAAAGAGACTGAACTTATGTATTCAACCACCCCTTAAAGGCTAAAGTATGCCTCTAACCCCTCTTTCTTTCCCTCTTCTTGTCAAAGGTGGAGATATTTTGCATAAATTCAAAAGTATATATTGATTAAAAAAGGGAGCAGCTTGATAAATAAAGGGGGAGAAACTGTTAAGATGGAAAAGCAAAAAGGGAGAGTTAAAGGAGCTGTATAGGGAGAGCTATGAATAACAATATATAGGGGGAGTTGTAAATGTCTAAGGTTGCTTATTCTTTGGTTTAATGTGTTGCCAACAAATTCAAAGGGGGAGATTATTGAGTCTATCTTTGATGGCTAATGTTGAATTTGTCGTCTAACACCATCAAACATAATTATATATGTTAATTTGATGTTATGAATGTCATTGAGATGTAGAGAAGTCATTGGGCAAAACCGATGATGGTAGGTTAACCTTGAAGTTGATAAGTCAATGTTAACCGTTAACCTTAAGTTTTAGGGGTCTAGGCTAATCATTGACTCTTGACCATTAACCTTAAATTTTAAGAATAAAATCTAGTCATTGATTGTAGGGCAACCTTTGGGAATCAATATTGGTCATTAATGATTGTATAACCCCAATCTTAAGGCTCTATAAATAGCTTCATGCACCTTGCAAAACAAGTGTGTTTGCTGCAAATTTTTTAAGAAAGAATGGCAAACCTAAAGGCAGCCACAAGGAAAGATGGACAGCAAAGAAAATTGCAGCAAATAAGAGGTGCAGTCGGCCACACCAAGGAAAGGTCCGGTAGCCGGCCACACCAAGGAGAGATGCAGCAACCACCGACACCAAAGAGAGGTGCAGCAATTGCCCACACCAAAGAGAGGTACAATAGCCTACCACACCAATGAGAGGTGTAGCAGCTGGCCACACTAAGGAAAGTTGCAGCAGCTGGCCACACCAATGAGAGGTGCAGCAGTCTGCCACACAACCAGCCACACCAAGGAGAGCAGTAGCCAAAAAACCAAACCAATTAAGAAGGGTACAGCAGCCAGCAACCATACCAAACCAGCAAAAAAGAAGGTGTACAGCAGCCACACCAAACCATAAAAGAGGGTGTGCAGCAGCCACACCAAAGAAAGAAGAAGACAGCAGTCAGCCAACCCAAAAGGAGAAGGAACCTATTGTAGTAGGAGCAACAGCAAGCTTTGGCAAAAGGTGCAGGCAAACCAGCAACCTGCAACACTAGTTGTAACCAGCAACAACTAGCAGCAGCTCGTAACAACCATAGATGATCCCAGCAATTGTTGCATGTCCAGCAAGCAATCCTAGCGATTGTAGCACATCCAACAAGTGATCCCAGGGATTACAGCATGTCCAACAAGCAATCCTAACGATTCTAGCACATCCAGTAAGCAATCCTAGTTATAGCAACATCAATAGCAAGTCCAGTAGGCAATCCTAGCAATTGTAGTACCAACAGCAAGTCTACTAGGCAATCCTAGCAATTGCAGCACCAACTGTAAGTCTAGTAAGTGATCTTAGAAATTGCAACACATCCAATAGGCTATACTAGCAATTGCAGTGCCAATAGCAAGTCCAGTAGGTTATACCAGCAACACAGGCAAGCAGCAATAGTAGCCTGTACACGTGTAGGCAGTGATAGCAAAACATGTGAACAATGATAGCAGAACGTGTAAGCAGTGATAGCAGCATATGCGAATAGCGATAGCAGCATGTACAAGTAGCAATAGTAGCACACGTAGGCAGTGATAGCAATATATGCAGGTAGGAGTAGCAACATATACAGGCAATAATAGCAGTAGGTCTGACAACTTGTAGTCGCAAGTTTAGTAGCCTGCAGCAACAAAGGAGAAAGCATGCCCCAGTAGCAAGTCTAGTAGCTTGCGGTAGCAGAGGAGAGAACTTGTCAAGGCAGCACTGGCAATAAGGGAAGCAGTATTGGCAGTAGGGGAAAAGAACCTGCCAAGGCCAAAGGAGGTTGCATCGCTAGTAGGAGGAGAGAACCTACTGAGATAGTAGGGGAGGTAGTACTAGTAGCAAAGGAGAGATCCTACCAAGGTAACAGGTAAGGCAATATCAGGAACAAGGAGAGAGAACTTGTAATGGAGATAACCGATAGTGGAGAGAATCAATAGGGGGAGAAAACCTACAGCAAAGATAACTTATAGTGAAAATAACCTACAGAGAAGAGATTAACAAAGCCTAAGTAAAGACTGGCAGTGATGAGGGAGAAGATTCACGTTCTGCACTAGTAGCTAGTACATATTAAGTGATCTTTCTTAAGAAAGTGTTAGTTACTAAACTCTTGATAAACTTGTTGAAAAAGGGTGGGATACCTTTGGAGTGATTGAGAGATCAATCCGTTGAGTGATCGGGAGATCAAAGCTTTGAGTAATCAGGAGATTAACTCAATGATTGAGAGATCATTATAAGTGGTTAAGGAGTAGTCCTTCTACAAGCAATTAAGGAGTGATCCTTCTACAACCAAACTGTATCCCTTGATAACAAGAATGAATTGTGTGATTTAGGAGTGATATTATCATATTGTGGACATAGCTCACACATTATGGGTGAACCACGTAAAAATTGTTGTGTGTTTTTGGGTGCTTGTGTATAATTAATATACATATGGCCGCTCTCATATAAAGGAGAAAGATAAAATATTGGATCATCGACTTTAACGAGTCACAGAGGTTAATACAAAAAGATTTGCAAAAAGCATAAGTCTCACACTAATTCACCCCTTCCCTTTCTTAGTGTGAGACTTAAGAAGGTCCTCATTAGTGTCTATACTATATTAGGTACAAGGTAGTCCTAAAGTAAAATCCATGGAGAAGTCTTCCCAAATATTGTCTAGAATAGGTAAAGACATATATAGTCCTATATTTTATGATTGGCCTTTCACTGTTTGACAAATATAGCGTCATTGAACAAATTTACTAATGTCTTTCTTTAATTATGTCCAAAAATATTGCTCTTAAATAGCAATAATTGTCTTATCACATCCAAGATGACCTGCAAAACCACCTTCATGTAAATCATGCATAATTTTCTCCCTTAATGAAGATTGAGGAAATCAAAGTTGATTTCTACACATCAAATAACTATTACTAATATGGAAATCATCTGCTGGCTGCTTCTGAAACTTTGCCTGACAATATCAAAGTTTTCATTATGCTTGTACAATTTACGAAAACATTCAAACCTTACTATCTTACTACTTAATGTCATTAGCAGTGCTACCCTCCTACTTAAAGCATCAACAATCTAATTTTGTTGATCAATTTTGTGTAATAACATGAAAGGGAACTTTTGTAGGAAATTAAACCATTGGGAATGCATGTCATTGGTAATTAACTTCTGGTTGTGAAGATATTGAAGAGCCTGATGATTAGAGTATAAGATAAACTCACAACCTACTAAATAATGCTCCTAGTGCTTCAACACTCGTACAACCACATAAAATTCCTTGCCATATATTAACCACTTTTGTTGAAACTCACTTAGTTTTTCACTAAAATATATGACTAGTCTCTTTTTTTTTTTTTGAGAAAATGCTACACCAACTCTCATCCCATTAACATCATATTTAACTTTGTATTTTTCTTAACACATTCAGTGATAAGGGTCATAATGGTACTAAAATTATGGATGAATATTTGATAAAAGGTTGATAGGCCATAGAAACTTTGTATGTCACTTACTGTATTGGAGATAGCCAATCTCATCCACTGAGAAGCCCTTAGAATTGATTGTGTACTCCAAAAAGAGTAACTTGTTAGTTATAAAACTGCACTTCTTCAAATTTACATATAACTTATTTTCTTATAGAACTAATAATACCTCATATGTAAAACATAATCATCCATTGATTAGCTATAAATAAAAATGTCATCAAAATATACAATCACAAACATACGAATAAAGGGTTTTAATACCCAACTCATTAACCTTATAAAGGTGCTAGAGGCATTAGAGATGCTAAATGGCATCATTAGCCACTTATAAAGATCATGTCAAGTTTTGAATGTAGTCTTCCATCATATCTAGGTTTGAACCTAATTTAGTGATAGCCAATTTGAAGATTGATTTTTGAAAACTCCTTAGACCCATCCAGTTGGTCTAACATATCATCTAGTTGCGGAACAAGAAACTTGTACCTAATAATGATCTTATTGATAGTCTAATTATCAACACATAGCTGCCAACTGTCATCTTTCTTTGGAGTTAATAGGATGGGTACTGCATATAAACTTAAGCTCTTAATGATATAATCCCGTTTGCAGTAGCTCTTTTACCTTCTTCCTTAGGATCTCACTCTTTTTTAAACTCATATGTTAATATGGAAAGTTAAGGAGACTAGCCTTAGAAACTAAATCAATCCAATGTTGGATATGACATATTGGTGGCAACCCATTCGGTAACTCCTCTAGAATAATGTCACTGAATTCTTCTGATAATGGCTTGATTACTTCTGGGAGCCTTGTTTCTGGACCATTAGTTACTCCCTTTTACCATTAACACATGAACTTCCTTTGACTCTTTAATAGTCACTTTAATTTCTTGATTTAAATAGGAGATTGTTAAGAAAGTCCTACCCTCCACTTGAGAAGTCTTAAGTTGAGATCCTCCTTTTATAGGTAATAATGTATATTTCACTCTATTCTTTTTAAGTTTATAAACACACTTTTAGTCTAAGTGTTGAGTATCAACATTAAATTGCTAGGGTTGTCAAAATAATAAGTGGCAGGCATCTATGTCTACAACATTGCAATAGACCTTATTATGTATTGGCTAATTAAAAAAGGAACCATACACTATTCTGTTACTTAGAGTTCTTCAAATGTTTTGATTTACCTAATAATGTATGGATTCGGGTGTTTTTCTACTAGTAATTGCAATTTCTTAACAGTTTTATCTCAATAATATTTTCTTACCTACCACTATCAATAATCAAATCATATAAGGTATTGTTAATTGTACACTTGGAATGAAATCGCTTGTTTCATTGATTGTTATCCTTCTGTTTAGGAGCTAGCACCATCTTTCTCACCACATATACAAATTTGTTATCTTTATAATCGTACTCCTCACCATTGGGGCAACAGTAGACATCCTTACCTTCATTTTCAACTACCTCCTTGTGCTCTACTACATTCATTATTTTCTAACCTAGGTAACAATGGAACAATAATCTGCCTTATTCCACTTAAAGCACTTACTTGGTGTAAGCTTCTTATAAGGATTAACATTTCGAATTGCACCTTTCTTAATAAGCAGTTGTTTGCTTGTAATTTTGTCAATTATTGCCCTTTTTAGCTAACTTTACATCTTCTGCTTTCCCTTTTCTGCAACAAACTTGTTACGTTTAACAAAAAACTTATAAGAGGATTGAAACTTATTTTTTTCTTGCAACATCATCTTAACTTTCAATGTCATATTCTTGATCTCATATATGTTTATAACATTTGAACTTTAATTTTATCTTGGATAACTGGTTTTAATCCATCAAAGTATCTTAAGACTTACTAGCTTTCTAATTTCATCTCATTATTGCGCTCAGACAATATGAAAAATTTTAGTGAGTATTCATGAACTGACAAGTTACCTTGATTGTAACATTGATATTTCTAAAAAAAAGGATATGTTCGTAATCTAGAGGAAGAAATGCTCCTTTAAGAAGTTGTTTCATTTTATATTAGTCTTTAATTGGACCTTTCTTTTCTGTTCTCCTGAGGTCTTTTATTTATTCCCACTAAGCAAAGGCACCTTTTTTTAGTTAACAAGCAACTAATCTAACCTTTTGTTCCTCAGGAATCTCCATGCAATCAAAGAATCTTTCTACTTTGGCTAGTTAATCCATAAAATTTTCAATATTGAATTCACCATAAAAAATAAGAATATTTACTTTTAGCCAAAATTCATTTGACATTCTAAGATGTCGGGGTCATCATTGTTCATACCTGATATAGTTTAGATATTTGTCAAAATCACTATCTTTGTTATCAAAATTTGTTGCATAATCCTAATGCTTAGGTATATTTGTCTCTTTATTAGAATCCAGCATATAGGGTTAACACCTATGTTAATTAGTAGGGACTATTCAGGTAAGAGGTTAACCGCAAGTAAAATCTTTGGCTTGATTTCTTTAGTTTCTCCGATTCCTGTTGGCACCTCCTACCTAGAGAGCTTTAAGTCAATTATTGATGACTTATAGTCCATGATATAATCAATCAAATCCTTGGCCAAGGTTTTGTAATGTTGTCTCCTAGGCATAGATGATTGTCTAAATGGCTGGTATCCCCTTATCTTCGTTAGCAAAATGCTTACTATTCCCTCCATCTTAGGCTACCATCAAAGTAAGCAAGGCCTACTCTAATACCACTTAATGCAGCGTTTAGCGAAAATAAGACTAATACTTCAATTAAGCCTAAAATAATAATATTTCTCAAGAAAAAAGATAGAGATAAGACAATTTTTTATTGTGATGTAATTCATTGTAATGCTTTATCCTTTTGGACTTATATATATTTATTGGTAAAACTAACTAATTAATTGGGAAAATATGCTAATCTAAATGAGAAAATACTTTAATAACTAATTAGAACAATGTTTAATTAAATAGAAAATAATTAAAAATAAAAAATAAAATTTCTTATATAATTTCATAGAAGTCTAAATAGTAAAATTATATTCAAAAGTCAAGCTTTTTGGAATTTTTCTTTAGGCTTTTGACCTTTTTTCTTTTTTTGGCTTATAATAGTCCTTTTGGTCCATAAAAGTTTGGCTCACTCATTCTATGTCACAAAGTGTGGTATGCATTACTTTGTTTGCTGCCATATCTCTTTATAGCCTCATTAAACCTTGTGAACCATGCTCCTTGAGACTATTTTACAACATACGATTCCTTTTGTAACTTACACACCATATGAGTTCCTTTTGATGCACAAAAACGTGGTGGAATATTTATATAAAATTCTTCTACTAAACTCCCATAGAGGAAAGCATTCTTAACATTAGACTAGTGTAATGCTAATCAAGATTTACTACTAGAGACAAAAGGACCCAAATAGTGTTTAGTTTTGCCATTAAAGATAATATTTCTTAATAATTAACACCATATGTTTGTATATATCTCTTCATAACTAGTATATCCTTATATCTCTCTATTATGCCACTTATCTTATATTTAATTGAAAAAAATCATTTATATTCCACTTCATTTTCTCTTTGGAGAGAGACTATTTTCCATGTATTATTTCTTTGTAATTCTCCTATTATCTCTTTAATTGCCTTGGTTCACTTTAGATCCTTTAAGGCCTCATCTATGGTGGATGAAATATATTTAAAGGATAATTGGGTCGTAAACCTTTCAAGTGAGGTTGATAAATTTAACAATTATACCTAAAAGGCAATTTATACATATTAGAATAATCATTACAGTCATTAAGAAAAGAGTTTGTGTTTTGTACCTTAGGATTATTCTCCAAAGATTAGTTGTGCACTATAGACTGGGTATTGCTAAGGAAATGGTATTCATGAGCTTTTAAATGAGTCGCTTTACTAATTCTTTCTTCTCTTGTCAAAGTAGTACCTTATGGTAAAAGATGGTCTTGTTCACTTAGTTTTATTGAATCTATTTATAGGTAAGAATCATCAAAACCATACCAAACCTCCCATTATTCCATCACACTATTGGATCCCTTTATGGACATTTCTAAATTTTCAAAGAATTTTTTGTCTATATGAAAGTAACATCCATAAAAATATACCATTGCTTAATGCTTGGATTAAAGCATTGGTATCCTTTCTGATGGGCTTTATACTCTAGAAAAACACACTTAACTCCATTAAAATCTAATTTATTCCACTGATTATTATGAATATGGACATAAGCTACACAATTGGAGATTATTGGTGGGAGTATTAGAATAAATGGAAGAGCTTATAAATATTGAGTTCAATGTAATATAATTTTATTATTTGTATAAAATTAGACCCCTTATAATCAGCTAATGAACTCTTAATAAGTATTAAATTGGCCTTTTTTTTCAGTGTGATTATTACTTATCTGTTTCTCTTATTGTCCCAAAATTTCCTTATCATGGCAAGTCACAATTCTAAGGGGGTGGGCTTCTATTTTGAACACTCACTTGTCTAATGAGACAACTAAAGGTGGTGAAAAAAGAAGGTATAGATATTTCAATGTCTCTACCAGGAAAAAGCTTGGCATCATGTTGTCTTTGACTCCTATATTTACCTGAAAATACCAATAATCAACCAATATTAGCATCTATACAATAAGAAAAATAATAAATTTTGTGCATTGATGGCTTGCATACTGAGTGTAGATAAAAGAGAGAGAGAGAGAGAAAAAAAAAAGAGTAATTAACTATTGTTTTAGCAAAATTTAGTAAATTATGTCAATATGGAAATCCCATAAGTATTGTACCTTTATATCTATAAATTTGAATCTAGAGAAAATAGGAATAACATTTTTTTAAGGGATACCTTAGTAGTTATAGGCCAAGTCATCCTTCTTGAAGATCTCAAGATTTAATCTTATATGAGGATTGTGAGATTTACGAAAAAAGAGAAAACTATTCCCTATTGTATAGTTTATAACCTAATGAATTTGCTAAAAGACTCAAAAATGAGAAAAACAATATAAGAAGAATACCATCAAGATATGTTAAAAAATGGAAAGTGTATTATCCAAAATGTTCAGTAAGTCTAGCTTTTGAAAGCAATGATGAACAATAAGTGCCCAAGAATAGATCCCTAGCATAGCCTAAAAGTCCTATATCAAGAATAATCAGATAAGGTTGCTGCCTTAAGTAAGAAATGAAATGATTTAGTGAGAAATCAAACCTTATAAGTGCCAAATAGTTAAGAGAGTAATAAGTAGAACAATGTCCTTATTAGAATATCCTAGGTAAAAAAAAAAAAAAAAGGATAGAAAAGGTATAATGCAATACTATGACTCCTTACATCCATCAATCCAACATATCCTGATCAATGCAAGAGTCCTTTTCAAATGCTTAGAAAATATTCCAACCCCACTCCTGATACCTCCTATTGCCAATTAAACACCATAGATAAAAGAAGGATTCGACTATTTCTGGTCTTAGTATATTCCATGACATACCCATGCTCATGTCTTGAGTGTTTCATAGGGGAGACAGTTAGAGGATAGTATAATACAACTAACCTGTCCATAATGGAAAAAATAATTTTCTCCAACTAATTTTGTTGGTTTAGATTGGTAAAGGTTATAACATGTCCAAGCAAGCTTCGCAGGGATGAGAAAATGAGCATCCTCACATGTACACACATTATATGTAACCATGACATTTTTGTGAAGTTGTTGACATGTGCATAAACAAACTAGTATGTAAATGGAAGATGAAAGACTTCAACCATTAACCAAATCAGAGCTCATTGTAGGAAAAGAAGCCAAGATCCTTCCTACTAGGTTTCTTTGTGGAGATCAAGGTCAAGCTAGTTTACTCTGAGAAAATTTTGTCCAAGTAAAATTGATTAAAATATAAAGACACTTTTTGAAAAAGAATACCTCTTCTGCTAGTGAAAGAAATTTCTATCAGTAGGCCCATAATTAGATGATCCTAAAGCTAACATTCCGAGAGCAAAGCATGCTAGTTCATCCATCTACATGTAGAAGGAGGAGAACACAAGAGAAGGATTTAAAATTAACACTATTTTTTCTTTGTGAGCAAATGAAACTAATGGAAAACATAAATATATTGTTAATAATAATTAATGGAAACTAAATGTTACTTTGTTAGCCAACAAGTCTCCACTCCTTCCCAAGTAGATGTCAAAATTTCACTTATGTTTATAGCCAAATAGTTAGAGAAATTGCCAATCTGTTTGTTGACATATGATGGATCCACATGATAAAATACTAGAATAGCAATATGTCCATAGGCTTCATGGCATCCCATGATCTTGACAAGTTCTTCTATGCAATCTTGGAAGAAAATAATGACAGCAATGTTTGATTCTTGGATTGCTTATAGGATTGTCTATGAAAGTTTTTAACACCTTTTTCAAGCGAGGCAGCAAACAGAAGATTGATTAAATTATCCCAAGTGTCTTCGCCCCAAAAGCTGTAGGAAACATCATACTTCCCTTGATGGGCAAATGGATGAATTGAAGTGAAGAGACTCCAAAACATCTGATAATCACTTTCTTATTCTTAGGGACCTGTTGACTTTTAATGTCAATGGTAACGACGACTTAAAGCTTCTTGGAAGAGTGCCCTCTTCGATCCACATACATATAGTCAGCCCAAGAGAGGCCCGATGCCTCTTTGATCCTCATTGGATGATTTTCTTGAATGCATTCTGACTAAAAAGTTGAAGAGCTAAATACTAATCGAATGCCTCGACCTCGTATATATAATCACCCCATCTTGCAAATGTATGCTTATTTCTACTTGTCACAATGATCCTATTTCCTGGACCAAATTAACCAGAAATTTCAACTAAAGATTCTAATTGTTGTAGATCATCAACGTTGTCAAGAACAAGTAATATATATTTACAAGAGAGTTTCCTCGTTAATGACAGTGCAAGTCCGATGCTTGATGTATCAATTTTTATATAACTATCTCGCAATGCTTTTGAAATGAACTCCTCTAAAAAAATTTTCTTACCACCTATGCCCCATTCGTCCCTAACATTCTTAAGAAAGCAGCAGCCTCCAAAACAAGAAATCTGGTTCAAAATAGCTTGAGCAACAGTTGTTTTGCCCATACTACCCACGCCCCAAATCCTAAGATGCGAACATCTTGGTATCCAATAGCAACAGTTGTTTGAATTTATTCCCACAAGGTGCTCCAAGCCAGTGGGCAACGCTTGTTCCAAAACATCGTTGACAATTTGGTTGATAAGCTCTCATCTTGGCCTATTATATACAAGCAAAGCATGGAATAAAACTTGGATAGAATAGATACAGTTGTGCAACATGATGTTCTAGCATAGATTGATGTTTTGGCTTTCACTTTCTTACTATGAGTCCTTTGTCTTAGGAAAATTAAATAGATATTTTTATTAGCAAAGTTTTGAAGAGACACTCCCAGAACTTGATATTTTTTTTTATTCAAAATAATAATAATAATAATAGATGTTTATTAGTAAAGCTCCATAGATTGGTAGCCACATATGAAGAGGAAGAGCCAGCATTTGTTAATTTCTTAATTGAGAGGGCAGATGGATGAATCGAAGGTGAAGAGACTCCAAAAGCATCTGATCATGACGTTGGACTCCGTTGACTTCATTATCGGAGAGACCCACCACCGCAACCTTTGGGCAATTTTTGCTAGGCTCCGATCGGAATGGGCTTTGTGATTATTCTGCCAGCGGATAATGCGACC
>JAHLGO010014836.1:0-10846 GCA_020615895.1 Ceriops decandra | reverse complement strand
CAAACTACTAATGATGGCGAACAAAGAACTAATCTAGTACAACAAAGAAAATATTGACGTGAGCGTCAACGAGGAATCGGTCGTCCAAAGCGATCGTCAGGAACAAAGTGGATGAATGTGGATTTTCAAAGCTTAATGATGGATATCAATGACAAAGATGGTGCTCTAGAAGATTCTAAGACAATTCTAGACATTTCCAATGCTACTCCAACGATAAAGACATATCTTTATGTGTAAAAAGATGAACAAGCCTTTGAACTTGAAGAACAACTCATCAAGCCCAAGAGATAAGTCCAAGTGGTATGACGAACCCAAAGGAGGTCTTGATCTGCTTTCTTAGTTGCACAAAATGTCTAATTTCTTTTGTTTTGGGAAGATTAATTTTCAGTTAATGCCAAATGTACATGTAAGAATAGTCAACATATTATGTTCTTTTAGCCTTATAAAGAGAACTCACTAGTTAACTTGTCATAAGATCCCTTTGATATTAGGAAGTGTGGGTTTTGTACCAATTCCATAGTATTCATTGCTTTTGATTCGAGTTTACCTTGAAAAATTTAGATAAAATTAATGTCAATGCAATTATGATTAATCAAACTACTAATGATGGCGAACAAAGAACTAATCTAGTACAACAAAGCAAATATTCACGTGAGCGTCAACGAGGAATCGGTGGTCCAAAGCAATGGTCAAGAACAAAGTGGATGAATGTGGATTTTCAAAGCCTAATGATGGATATCAATGACAAAGAGGGTGCTCTAGAAGATTCTAAGACAATTCTAGACATTTCCAATGCTACTCCAAGCATAAACACATATCTTTATGTCTAAAAAGATGAACAAGGCTTTGAATTTGAAGAACAACTCATCAAGCCCACAATATAAGTCCAAGTGGTATGACGAACCCACGCGAGGTGTTGATCTGCTTTCTTAGTTGCACAAAATGTCTAATTTCTTTTGTTTCGAGAAGATTAATTTTCAGTTAATGGCAAATGTACATGTAAGATGAGTCAACATATTGTGTTCATTTAGGCTTATAAACACAACCCACTAGTTAACCTGTCATAAGATCCCTTTGATGTTAGGAAATGTGAGTTTTGTACGAATTCAATAGTATTCGTTGCTTTTCATTCGAGTTTACCATGAAAATATTTATACAAAATTAATGTCAATGCAATTATGATTAATCAAACTAGTAATGATGGCGAACAAAGAACTAATCTAGTACAACAAAGCAAATATTCACATGAGCATCAACGAGGAATCAGTGGTCCAAAACGATGGTCAAGAACAAAGTGACGAATGATGATTTTCCAAGCTTAATCATGGATATCCATGAAAAAGAGGGTGCTCTAGAAGATTCTAAGACAATTCTAGACATTTCCAATGCTACTCCAAGGATAAAGACATATCTTTATGTGTAGAAAGATGAACAACGCTTTGAACTTAAACAACAACTCATCAAGCCGACAACATAAGTCCAAGTGGTATGATGAACCCAAGGAAATTCTTCATCTGGTTTCTATGTTGTATAAAATGTCTAATTTCTCTTGTTTCGGGAAGATTAATTTTTAGTTAATGCCAAATTTACATATAAGAATAGTCAACATATTATGTTCGTTTAGGCTTATAAATAGAACCCATTAGTTAACCTGTCATAAGATCCCTTTGATGTTAGGAAGTGTGAGTTTTGTACCAAATCCATAGTATTCATTGCTTTTGATTCGAGTTTACCTTGAAACAATTTAGAAAAAATTAATGCCAATGCAATTATGATTAATCAAACGACTAATGATGGCGAACAAAGAACTAATCTAGTACAACAAAGCAAATATTCACGTGAGCGTCAACGAGGAATCGATGGTCCAAAGCGATGGTCAAGAACAAAGTGGATGAATGTGGATTTTCAAAGCTTAAACATGGATATCAATGACAAATAGGGTGCTCTAGAAGATTCTAAGGATATTCTAGACATTTCCAATGCTACTCTAAGCATAAAGACATATCTTTAAGTGTAGAAAGATGAACAAGGCATTAAACTTGAAGTACAACTCATCAAGCCCACGACATAAGTCCAAGTGGTATGACGAACCCAAGGAATGCCTTCATCTGGTTTCTAAGTAGTATAAAATGTCTAATTTCTTTTGTTTCAGGAAGATCAATTTTTAGTTAATACCAAATGTACATGTAAGAATAGTCAACATATTATGTTCATTTAGGCTTATAAACAGAACCCATTAGTTAAACTGTCAAAAGATCCCATTGATCTTAAGATGTGTGAGTTTTGGATCAAATCGATAGTATTCATTGCTTTTACTTTGACTTTACCATGAGGAAATTTAGAAAAAATTAATGTCAATGCAATTATGATTAATCAAACTACTAATGCTGGCGAACAAAGCACTAATCAAGTACAAGAATGCAAGTATTCATGTGAGCTTTAACGAGGAATCGGTGGTCCAAAGCGATGGTCAAGAACAACGCGGATGAATGAGTATTTTCAAAGCTTAATCATGGATATCCATGACAAAGAGGGTGCTCTAGAAGATTCTAAGACAATTCTAGACATTTCCAAAGCTACTCCAAGGATAAAACCATATCTTTATGTGTAAAAGGATGAACAAGGCTTTGAACTTAAACAACAACTCATCAAGCCGACGACATAAGTCCAAGTGGTATGATAAACCCAAGGAATGTCTTCATCTAGTTTCTATGTAGAATAAAATGTCTAATTTATTTTTTTTCGGGAAGCTCAATTTTTAGATAATGCCAAATGTTCATGTGAGAATAGTCAACATATTGTGTTCATTTAGGCTTATAAACAAAACCCACGAGTTAACCTGTCGTAAGATCCCTTTGATCTTAAGAAGTATGAGTTTTGTATCAAATCGATAGTATTTGTTGCTTTTGATTCGAATTTACCATGAACAAATTTGGACAAAATTAATGTCAATGCAATTATGATTAATCAAACTACTAATGATGGCGAACAAAGCACTAATCAAGTACAACAAAGCAAATATTCACGTGAGCGTTAACGAGGAATCGGTGGTCCAAAGCAATGGTCAAGAACAAAGTGGATGAATGAGGATTTTCAAAGCTTAATCATGGATATCCATGACAAAGAGGGTGCTCTACAAGATTCTAAGACAATTCTAGACATTTCCAATGCTACTCCAAGGATAAAACCATATCTTTATGTGTAAAAAGATGAAGAAGGCTTTGAACTTAAACAATAACTCATCAAGCCGATGACAGAAGTCCAAGTGGTATGATGAACCAAAGGAATGTCTTCATCTGGTTTCTATGCAATATAAAATGTCTAATTTATTTTGTTTCGGGAAGATTAATTTTTAGTTAATGCCAAATGTACATGTAAGAATAGTCAACATACTATGTTCATTTAGGCTTGTAAACAGAACCCACTAGTTAACCTGTCATAAGATCCCTTTGATGTTAGGAAGTATGAGTTTTGTACCAATTCCATAGTATTCATTGCTTTTGATTCGAGTTTAACATGAAAAAATTTAGACAAAATTAATGTCAATGCAATTATGATTAATCAAACTACTAATGATGGCGGAGAAAGCACTAATCAAGTACAACAATGCAAGTATTCACGTGAGCTTTAACGAGGATTCGGTGCTCCGAAGCGATGGTCAAGAACAAAGTGGATGAATGTGGATTTTCAAAGCTTAATCATGGATATCCATGACAAAGAGGGTGCTCAAAAAGATTCTAACACATTTCTAGACATTTCCAATGCTACTCCAAGGATAAAACCATATCTATATGTGTAGAAAGATGAACAAGGCTTTGAACTTAAACAACAACTCATCAAGCTGACGACATAAGTCCAAGTGGCATGATAAATCCAAGGAATGTCTTCATCTGGTTTCTATGTATTATAAAATGTCTAATTTCTTTTGTTTCGGGAAGATCAATTTTTAGTTAATACCAAATGTACATGTAAGAATAGTCAAAATATGATGTTCATTTAGGCTTATAAACAGAACCCACTAGTTAAACTGTCAAAAGATCCCATTGATCTTAAGATGTGTGAGTTTTGGATCAAATCGATAGTATTCATTGCTTTTACTTCGAATTTACCATGAGGAAATTTAGAAAAAATTAATGTCAATGCAATTATGATTAATCAAACTACTAATGCTAGCGAACAAAGCACTAATCAAGTACAAGAAAGCAAGTATTCACGTGAGCTTTAATGAGGAATCGGTGGTCCAAAGCGATGGTCAAGAACAACGCGGATGAATGAGGATTTTCAAAGCTTAATCATGGATATCCATGACAAAGAGGGTGCTCTACAAGATTTTAAGACAATTCTAGACATTTCCAATGCTACTCCAAGGATAAAACCATATCTTTATGTGTAAAAAGATGAACAAGGCTTTGAACTTAAACAACAACTCATCAAGCCGACGACATAAGTCCAAGTGGTATGATAAACCCAAGGAATGTCTTCATCTGGTTTCTATGTAGTATAAAATGTCGAATTTATTTTTTTTCGGGAAGCTTAATTTTTAGATAATGCCAAATGTTCATGTAAGAATAGTCAACATATTGTGTTCATTTGGGCTTATAAACAGAACCCACGAGTTAACCTGTCATAAGATCCCTTTGATCTTAAGAAGTATGAGTTTTGTATCAAATTGATAGTATTCGTTGCTTTTGATTCGAATTTACCATGAACAAATTTGGACAAAATTAATGTCAATGCAATTATGATTAATCAAACTACTAATGATGGCGAACAAAGCACTAATCAAGTACAACAAAGCAAATATTCACGTGAGCGTTAACGAGGAATCGGTGGTCCAAAGCGATGGTCAAGAACAAAGTGGATGAATGAGGATTTTCAAAGCTTAATCATGGATATCCATGACAAAGAGGGTGCTCTTCAAGATTCTAAGACAATTCTAGACATTTCCAATGCTACTCCAGGGATAAAACCATATCTTTATGTGTAAAAAGATGAAGAAGGCTTTGAACTTAAACAATAACTCATCAAGCCGACGACAGAAGTCCAAGTGGTATGATGAACCAAAGAAATGTCTTCATCTGGTTTCTATGCAGTATAAAATGTCTAATTTATTTTGTTTCAGGAAGATTAATTTTTAGTTAATGCCAAATGTACATGTAAGAATAGTCAACGTACTATGTTTTTTTAGGCTTGTAAACAGAACCCATTAGTTAACCTGTCATAAGATCCCTTTGATGTTAGGAAGTATGAGTTTTGTACCAATTCCATAGTATTCATTGCTTTTGATTCGAGTTTAACATCAAAAACTTTAGACAAAATTAATGTCAATGCAATTATGATTAATCAAACTACTAATGATGGCGAACAAAGCACTAATCAAGTACAACGAAGCAAGTATTCACGTGAGTTTTAACGAGGAATCGGTGCTCCAAAGCGATGGTCAAGAACAAAGTGGATGAATGACGATTTTCAAAGCTTAATCATGGATATCCATGACAAAGAGGGTGCTCAAAAAGATTCTAAGACAATTCTAGACATTTCCAATGCTACTCCAAGGATAAAAGCATATCTATATGTGTAGAAAGATGAACAAGGCTTTGAACTTAAACAACAACTCATCAAGCCGACGACATAAGTCCATGTGGTATGATAAACCCAAGGAATGTCTTCATCTGGTTTCTATGTAGTATAAAATGTCTTATTTTTTTTTTTTCGGGAAGATTAATTTTTAGATAAAGCCAAATGTTCATGTAAGAATAGTCAACAAATTGTGTTCATTTAGGCTTATAAACAGAACCCACGAGTGAACCTGTCATAAGATCCCTTTGATCTAAAGAAATATGAGTTTTGTATCACATCGATAGTATTCGTTGCTTTTGATTCGAATGTACCATGAACAAATTTGGACAAAATTAATGTCAATGCAATTATGATTAATCAAACTACAAATGATGGCGAACAAAGCACTAATCAAGTACAACAAAGCAAGTATTCACGTTAGCTTTAACGAGGAATGGGTGGTCCAAAGCGATGGTCAAGAACAAAGTGGATGAATGAGGATTTTCAAAGCTTAATCATGGATATCCATGACAAAGAGGCTGCTCTAGAAGATTCGAAGAATATTCTAGACGTTTCCAATGCTAGTCCAAGCATAAAGTCATATCTTTATGTGTAAAAAGATGAACAAGGCTTTGAACTCGAAGAACAACCCATCCAGCCCACGACATAAGTCCAAGTGGTATGACGAACCCAAGGAAGGTCTTGATATGCTTTCTTAGTTGCACAAAATGTCTACTCACTTTTGTTTCGGGAAGATTAATTGTCAGGTAATGCCAAACGTACATGTAAGATGAGTCAACATATTGTGTTCATTTAGGCTTATAAACAGAACCCACTAGTTAACCTGTCATAAGATCCCTTTGATGTTAGGAAGTATGAGTTTTGTACCAATTCCATAGTATTCGTCGCTTTTGATTCGAGTTTACCATGAAAAAATTAAGACAAAATTAATGTCAATGCAATTATGATTAATCAAACTACTAATGATGGCAAGCAAAGAACTAATCTAATACAACAAAGCAAATATTCACGTGAGCGTCAACGAGGAATCGGTGGTCCAAAGCGATGGTCAAGAACAAAGTGGATGAATGTGGATTTTCAAAGCTTAATCATGGATATCCATCACAAATAGGGTGCTCTAGAATATTCTAAGACAATTCTAGACATTTCCAATGCTACTCCAAGCATAACGACATATCTTTATGTGTAGAAAGATGAACAAGGCATTGAACTTGAAGAACAACTCATCAAGCCCACGACATAAGTCCAAGTGGTATGACGAACCCAAGGAATGCCTTCATCTGGTTTCTATGTAGTATAAAATGTCTAATTTCTTTTGTTTCGGGAAGATTAATTTTCAGTTAATACCAAATGTACATGTAAGATGAGTCAACATATTGTGTTCATTTAGGCTTATAAACAGAACCCACTAGTTAACCTGTCATAAGATCCCTTTGATGTTAGGAAGCCTGAGTTTTGTACCCATTCCATAATATTCGTTGCTTTTGATTCGAGTTTACCATGAAAAAATTTAGACAAAATTAACGTCAATGCAATTATGATTAATCAAACTACAAATGATGGCGAACAATGCACTAATCAAGTACAACAAAGCAAGTATTCACGTGAGCTTTAACGACGAATCGGTGGTCCAAAGCGATGGTCAAGAACAAAGTGGATGAATGAGGATTTTCAAAGCTTAATCATGGATATCCATGACAAAGAGGGTGCTCTAGAAGATTCGAAGAATATTCTAGACATTTCCAATGCTAGTCCAAGCATAACGTCATATCTTTCTGTGTAAAAAGATGAACAAGGCTTTGAACTCGAAGAACATCCCATCCAGCCCACGACATAAGTCCAAGTGGTATGACGAACCCAAGGAAGGTCTTGATATGCTTTCTTAGTTGCACAAAATGTCTAATTACTTTTGTTTAGGGATGATTAATTTTCAGTTAATGCCAAATGTAAATGTAAGATGAGTTAACATATTGTGTTCCTTTAGGCTTATAAACTGAACCCACTAGTTAACCTGTCATAAGATCCCTTTGATGTTAGGAAGTGTGAGTTTTGTACCCATTCCATAGTATTCGTTGCTTTTCATTCGAGTTTCGCATGAAAAAATTTAGACAAAATTAATGTCAATGCAATTATGATAAATCAAACTACTAATGATGGCGAAGAAAGCATTAATCAAGTACAACAAAGCGAGTATTCACGGGAGCATGAACGAGGAATCGGTGGTCCAAAGCGATGGTCAAGAACAAAGTGGATGAATGAGGATTTTCAAAGCTGCATCATGGATATCCATGACAAAGAGGGTGCTCTAGAAGATTCTAAGACAATTCTAGACATTTCCAATGCTACTCCAAGGATAACACCATATCTTTATCTGTAAAAAGATGAACAAGGCTTTAAACTTAAACAACAACTCATCAAGCCGACGACATAAGTCCAAGTGGTATGATAAACCCAAGGAATGTCTTCATTTGGTTTCTATGTAGTATAAAATGTCTAATTTATTTTGTTTCGGGAAGATTAATTTTTAGAAAATGCCAAATGTTCATGTAAGAATAGTCAACATATTGTGTTCATTTAGGCTTAGAAACAGAACCCACGAGTTAACCTGTCATATGATCCCTTTGATCTTAAGAAGTATGAGTTTTGTATCAAATCGATAGTATTCGTTGATTTTGATTCGAATTTACCATGAACAAATTTGGACAAAATTATTGTCAATGCAATTATGATTAATCAAACTACTAATGATGGCGAACAAAGCACTAATCAAGTACAACAAAGCAATTATTCACGTGAGCATTAACGAGGAATCGGTGGTCCAAAGCGATGGTCAAGAACAAAGTGGATGAATGAGGATTTTCAAAGCTTAATCATGGATATCCATAACAAAGAGGGTACTCTACAAGATTCTAAGACCCAAGGATAAAACCATATCTTTATGTGTAAAAAGATGAAGAAGGCTTTGAACTTAAACAATAACTCATCAAGCCGACGACAGAAGTACAAGTGGAATGATGAACCAAAGGAATGTCTTCATCTGGTTTCTATGCAGTATAAAATGTGTAATTTATTTTGTTTCGGGAAGATTAATTTTTAGTTAATGCCAAATGTACATGTAAGAATAGTCAACATACTATGTTCATTTAGCCTTATAAACAGAACCCACTAGTTAACCTGTCATAAGATCCCTTTGATGTTAGGAAGTATGAGTTTTGTACCAATTCCATAGTATTCGTTGCTTTTGATTTACCCTGAAAAACTTTCGACAAAATTAATGTCAATGCAATTATGATTAATCAAACTACTAATGATTGCGAACAAAGCACTAATCAAGTACAACAGAGCAATTATTCACGATATAAAGACATATCTTTTAGTGTAAAAAGATGAACAAGTCTTTGAATTTGATGAACAACTCATCAAGGCCACGATAGAAGTCCAAGTGGTTTGACGAACCCAAAGAAGGTCTTGATCTGCTTTCTTAGTTGCACAAAATGTCTAATTTCTTTTGTTTTGCGAAGATTAATTTTCCTTTTATGCCAAATGTAGATGGAAGATGAGTCAACATATTGTGTTCATTTATGCTTATGAACAGAACGCACTAGTTAACCTGTCATAAGATCCCTTTGATCTTAAGAAGTGTGAGTTTTGAATCATATCCATAGTATTTGTTGCTTTTGATTCGAGTTTACTTTAAAGAAATTCAGACAAAATTAATGTCAATGCAATTATAATTAATCAAACTACTAATGATGGTGAACAAAGCACTAATCAAGTACAACAAAGCAAGTATTCACGTGTGCTTTAACGAGGAATCGGTGGTCCAAAGCGTTGGTCAAGAACAAAGTGGATGAATGAGGATTTTGAAAGCTTAATCATGGATATCCATGACAAAGAGGGTGCTCTAGAACATTCAAAGACAATTCTGGACATTTCCAATGCTATACCAAGGATAAAGACATATCTTTATGTGTAAAAAGATGAACAAGGCTTTCAGCTTGAAGAATAACTCATCAAGCCCACAATATAAGTCCAAGTCGTATGAGCAACCCAAGGAATGTCTTGATCTGCTTTCTTAGTTGTACAAAAAGGCTAATTTCTTGTGTTTCCGTTAGATTGATTTTCAGTTAATGTGAAATGTATATGTAAGAAAAGTCAACATATTGTGTTCATTTAGGCTTATAAATAGAACCCACTAGTTAACCTGTCACCCTTTGATCTTAAGAAGTGTGAGTTTTGAATCATATCCATAGTATTTATTGCTGTTGATTCAACTTTACTTTGAAGAAATTTAGACAAAATTAATGTCAATGCAATTATGATTAATCAAACTACTAATGCTTGCGAACAAAGCACTAATCAAGTACAACAAAGCAAGTATTCACGTGAGCTTTAACGAGGAATCAGTGGTCCAAAGCGTTGGTCAAGAAGAAACTGAATGAATGAGGATTTTCGAAGCATAATCATGGATATCCATGACAAAGAGGGTGCTCTAGGAGATTCTATGACAATTCTAGACATTTCCAATGTTACTCCAAGGATAAAAACAGATCTTTATTTGTAGAAAGATGAACAAGGCTTTGAACTTGAAAAACAACTCATCATGCCCACGACATAAGACCAAGTGGTATGATGAACCCATGGAATGTCGTCATCTGGTTTTTTATGTAGTATAAAATGTCTAATTTATTTTGTTTCGGGAAGTCTAATTTTTAGTTAATGCCAAATGTACATGTAAGAATAGTCAACATATTATGTTCATTTAGGCTTATAAACAGAACCCACTACTTAACCTGTCATTAGATCCCTTTGATGTTAGGAAGTGTGAGTTTTGTACAGATTCCATAGTATTCGTTGCTTTTAATTCAAGTTTACCATGAAAAAATTTAGACAAAATTAATATCAATGCAATTATGATTAATCAAACTACTAATGATGGCGAACAAAGAACTAATCTAGAACAACAAAGCAAATATTCACGTAAGCGTCAACGAGGAATCGGTGGTCCAAAGCGATGGTCCAGAACAAAGTGGATCAATGAGGATTTTGAAAGCTTAATCATGGATATCCTCGACAAAGAGGGTGCTCTAGAAGATTGTAAGACAATTCTAGACATTTCCAATCCTACACCAAGGATAAAGACATATCTTTATGTATAAAAAGATCAACAAGGCTTTGAACTTGAACAACAACTCATCAAGCCCACGACATAAGTCCATGTGGTATGGCGAACCCAAGGAATGTCTTCATCTGGTTTCTATGTAGT
>JAHLGO010014802.1:0-14938 GCA_020615895.1 Ceriops decandra | reverse complement strand
AATAACTAGCATTTCATCAAGCTTTTGTTAATCAATAAATAGGATAAATTACATGATTTATTATTGAATTTATTATGTTTAAAACTACTCAACTTCAATTTTATTTCAATATAATCATTCTAATACCTTATTAGATCAACGTTGGATCCAGTAACTTGTGTCTCGTTAGACCTCTTAATCAATAAACGGAGTATCCTAACCTTCATTTATTTTTTGTGCATGTAAAGAAAATTTTAATTAATAAAAATTAACATTTAGATTATATATAAGGTAACATATAAATCACTCAACTGCATGTTATTTCTAATATTTACCCTCACAAATAAGAACAATCCAAAAATGTAATTAATGTATAACAATTTTTATACTAAATACCTTTGTAATTTTAAGTTAATGATGACTTATATAATTGTTATATGAATAATTTTATTGATACAAATGCAGTGATTTTAGCTCTGAACCCTCGTTGGTCGTCAATTTGGTGAATTTATTTTTTAATAAATAATTATATACTTATCTAAATAAATATATATATATATATATATATATTTTAATCTATAAGATCAACTGATTATTTTTTTTTACTAATAAAAGAAACACAATATTTGGTAGTCTGCCAACTCTATCAATATTTCATTTATGATATTTTAGTATGTTAACTTAAATGAAAATACTAAATCTTAATTTTTTTTGGCACTAGAAAATACCAAATGTTAATTAATTAGTTTAGTTTCGTCTAAAAAAATATATCGACATATAATAGATTTAATATATTTTTTTTCTCACTACATAACAATTGCAAGTTGGCTGTGCCTACGGGTGAGCTCATTCATTTCGAGAAAATTGACTTCCAATGAACTTCCTAAAATATCTACTTTCATTTAAAAAAAAAAAAAAACAATTAAGAGGATAGAATTGCGTCAACAATGTAGAAAGTCGGTGAAGTTTTGTGGAATGCGAGATGTCAGAGTTGACCTTGTCTTGTAGCGAATACTTGGTGTTCAACTCCATTAAATTAAGAGAGAAAAAGACAGGTGCGTGGATTCTTTTTCACCCGAATCGGAAGCAGAAAGGGTAAAATCATACTACTGTTGACTTGACTTCAACTACCCTATAAAGTCTTTCTTCACGTGATTAGATTCCAATCTCCCAGTTCTCCCCCCCCCCCACCTTTTTTGTTTTTATTTCAGAAATACACTTCTTGTTTGTCATCACGTCTTCTTGTTGCTTTTCACTCGCCGCCTTTTGTCCCACAGCTTCCATTATTCTGTGTAGAGTTTAAGAATTTTTTTTTCTTTTCTAACCTAATATTCCATCACATTATTTTTTATAAAATCTTTTAATATTTCCGTTGTGTATTGGAACTCCCTTGCTTACTCCAAACTTAACTTAAAGTATTTAATGATAAACATTAAATTTGAGTTGACTAACTCTAATAATATTTGTTATAGGTCATTATTTTTTTTAAAAAAATAATTTATAGAATATGTAACGTTCATATTTATACGATTCAAGAAGACTCCTCTCTTTTCTTTCGAACGTAGAATTTCGTCTCATTTAGCTCCTGGCGCCACTACTGTATCCGGGTACCAAGTATAAAAAAAAAAAGAAGAAAAGAAGAAGAAAAACACAGCCTAGTGCACTACAGTATAAAAAGGGATCGCAAACTTGCGTCTATTTTTACAAGGAGTTGTTTTGCGAATCATATTTGTGACTTTCGAGTTATAATAAAGTAATCGTACTGTGTGCGAGAGAATCATAGAAATTACTCGATCAACGTTTGAAGTGGGGCGTTGTTAAATTCTTGCAGTGCAAGCTTTGCGAGATATAACCAAGACGCTAGGCAAGACAGACTGGGATTTTGACGTGGATCCTTGTGGAGGGGAATCGGGATGGGCTGATCGAAATCCAGTTAAGGGACGGGAAAATGCTGTCACGTGTGACTGTTCCTTCTCCTGCCATGTCGTCAGCATGTAAGCATTGTAAAACGTAATTTTATTGATACAAATAAACATTCCATACTTTTTCTCCCAATTTCTTTTTACCTCACCATCTCATATGTCTTCTAATTTTATTTTATTTTATTTTTTTTGTCATTTGACATGGCTAATACGTAGAGGCTCAATCAAGGCAGTATGTAAAACCCATATCCAATGGCAAAAGAAAAAGGGCGCTGGTAAATGGCCAGTTGTCGCACTAAATGGCCGTGGATAAAATATGAGAGAAATTTTTCTATATTAATCACAACATTATTTTTTATATTTGTATATTTTAAATTTTAAATTTATTTATTTATTTATTTGAAAGCATTCAATTTTTTTTAGTTAGTAATTTTTATTTTTTCTAATAAATTTATTTATTTACATAATTTTATAGACATAATTATATTTATAATTACTGTTATTAATTGAAAATTTTCTTTTACTATTATTCATTTACCCTTTATATTCTCATTCTGTCGTAGCACGTTGCACTTGTCTCTCGCAACGGCCAAATCTCTTTTTTCTCACCTAAATTTATAAGATAAATAATTTAGATTTTTATATTAAAAGAAGATGAATGACCAAATGAATACAATAAGAACCAAAGACCACTAACATAATTTGTCCACGAGAATGTTTCTTCCTCGTGAAAGGAGAAAACCCTCATGATTTGAGTTATGATCGAAGGACATGCATTTCCTCTTGTAACTTCTGTCCTGCATCGCATAATATGAAACTAGGAGAGATTAACTTTCATATCTGGCATTGGTTTTAAGTATGCATACAAAATAGGAATATATTTATATTTTTATTTATTTATATGAATAACCTTTAAACTCATTAGTAGTATGAGTTTTAAAGTTTATGAACCATTATAAAATTAACATTGACCTCTATCTATCTTTGAGCTAATATAGGATACTATTTATCATAGTAATATAAACTCTGCTGTCTTCCTTTGTTTTACTTGTAGTTTCAAGCTGCTTGTTCACCATTATTACACTCAAATTTCTTATTTTCTAACCATTTGTACCTTTTTTATTAAATGATTACCTTATTCCATTTTAAAAAATCCTTTATTATTGTAAATGTTATCTATTTTAAATGTCATTACAATTATGCCATTGATTTAATTACAAATCTAGATTGTCATTCAAAGACTAATTCTTGGAAAAATGATATAAATTGCTATTTGTGTGATGGGATCACATGTGACATAATTATTGGTTGTGGCGCTAAGCTTAATCCTACTTGGAGCATACTTTAAGGCAATCTCCTTCCCACTATCAGCCTTTTCTAACTTTATTATCTCTAACACCTTGACCTTTTTAACAATAATTTCAATGGCTCCAATGTCTCTTCTCAATTAGGTCAGCTTTCAAAGTTGACATATATTAAACTTAATCCTTCAAATTTTATGGGTCATGTTCCTTTAGATATTGCCTTCTTGTCTAGACTAATTTCCTTTGATCTGTCTTTTAACACAAACCTAAAGCTAAAGAAGACAATTTTTAGCAGACTTATTCAGAACTTAACCAAGGTAAGGGAAATCAGTTTAAACTTTATAAACTTGTCTTTGGTTAGATTTATCTTTCTGATGAATTTAACCTTTTTGTCAACTCTTAAAGCTTGGAATTATGGATTTTAAGGAGAATTCCCCAATATGTTTGATTGACCAAACTTTCAATTGCTTGGTGGGGCAGATAATGTAGGCCTTATTGGCTTTTTATTGTTGTTTATTATAAATTGAGACCTTCGTTACTTTTAGCACAAAAATTTCTCTTTATTTATAACCTAGTTCAACAAACCTTCTAATGTCCTTAGAAACACTTGCTCTTGAACATTATAAACCTAAATTTATCTTTGGTTCATAACTTCATGACTCTTGTCCACTTAGATCTTTCCAATAATAATTTAGGTGAGTAAACGATCCTTTCCACATTCCAAAATCTCCAAAAACTTACTAATTTGCATCTTGTAAATGATAGCTTTGGTGGGCTAATTTTGGATTTTCTTGGTAATCTTACAAAACTCACAAACTTATATCTTTGGCAAAACAATATCATTGGTCCAATTCCATCTTGTTTGCTTGCACTACCTTCTTTTACTTCACTTATTTCTTCAAGATAATGTGCTTAATAGTTTTATTAGCTCCTTTATGTACACCTCATTAACATATATGAATCTTAGTAGCAACAGGCAGAAAGGTCCCCTTCTAAGCTTACTCTTCAATCTTATGAACCTAGATATTCTCTTGTTTTAATCAAACAAAAAACTAACATAGTATGTCTTTTCTTCGATATGTAAATTCAAATCCCTAGAAATTCTTAACATGTCCCATAATAACTTCAGAGGTTTTATACCACAATGCCTAAAATATTTTACCAATAGTCTTCAAGTGTTTCATTTGGGCTCAAATAATTTCTAGGGCATCATACCCAACATGTTTTCTTAGGGGAATGACTTAAGATATCTAAATCTCAATGGCAATGAACTTAAAGGCAAATGCCAAAATCTATCATCAACTACAGGAATTTGGAAGTCCTTGATCTTGGCAACAATAAGAAAGAGGACAAGTTCCTATATTTCCTTGGAACTTTTCTAGTACTTTAACTTCTTTCATTGCAATCAAATAAGATTTATGGCTTTTTTAACACTCATACAACCAATTGCTTTTTCCACATCATGTGAATCCTTAACTTGTTCAACAATATTTGGAGGAACCTTTACAAATAAAGTTTTTCAACAATCTTAAAGCAATGACCTACTTTAACAAGAAAATGGGCTATGTGAAGGAAGAAAACTACCCCTATGGTTGTCCTACATAGCTAACATTCAAAGGATTGGATATTAAGCTAGCAAAAATTCAAACGATCCTCATCACCATTAATTTCTTAAGTAATAGATTTAAGGAAGGGACTTCAGTGTCCATTATAGAGATTAAAGGTCTTCAACAGCTAAAATTGTCTCATGATTTCCCAACAATTAATATACCATCATCAAAGAGTTTAATTAACTTAGAATCCTTAAATCTATCTTCACATATACTTGTTGGGAAGATTCCTATACAATTGATAAATTTAACACTCCTCTATGTTCTCAACCTTTCATACAACAAACTTGAAGGACTTAGGCCTCTGGGGAAACAACTCAATATGTTTGAACACGGTTTATATAAAGGAAATCCAAGATTATATACAATTTCATTACCAAAAAATGTAAATGTAACGAGGCATAACAACTAACACCATTAAACTCAAACAAGGAAAATGCTTATGGGTCCTTTAACAAACTTAGATGGATTGCTGCGTCAATAAAATATGGATATATGCTCATTCTTGGAATATCAATGCAGTATATTTCGCTTGCAACAATAAGACCTGAATGGTTTGTGATAAGGATTGAAGGAAGATGACATAGAAAAGGAAAAAGGTTAAAGAAAATATCTCTAAAATGCCAAAAGAAAACACCAATTTATAGTAATTAATAGGTTTAATATATAGGATTTTAGATTGTTATTTGATCGACATTGGCATTTCACAAGGAAGGAAGTGTAATGTTATAGGATCTTAAACCATATAAATATATGTATTATACATACCAATATGTTTTAAAAAAAGGTAATGACTATATACCAACATCTTTTACAAGTTCATCACCATTGAACTTGTTTCTTATTACATCTTATCCAATGTTTTTCTCCCCATCTCTTAGATATTGCCTCAAATAGGCTAGAGAAGATAGGCACTAAGATTAGTGCTTCTTGAAAGAACATTAGGCCATTTTGATAAGTTAAAAAATTTGGTCACTCAACAAACAAATGTCCTTTCACTTTTTATAAAACACCAAATAAAGGGAAAAGGAGAATTTTCTATTTAACTATAGCATGAATTAAACCACATCTAGATACAAAATAATTAGAAAGTGTAGTATGATCAACATTTAGGCTATTTTATTATTCATACAACCACATTTAGTCCACTTTAAGTACATATAAGAGATATATCAATATGTATCTCTTTCCACTGATGAATTTTAGTTAATGTAATAAACTAATGGTCTCAACAAACCCTTTTGATGAACGAGGACTTTGGATTTCATCTTTGCTTGGTAGGTTAACTGAGGAATCTATCCATGGTCTGTCAGTTGATAGGCTTGTTTGCCCTCGACTGTCTTGAGAAAGAGTTGAGATATGTGTGTGGCTATCTTGCGATAAAATCTCAAAGGCTTTGAACTTAACATCTTGGTTCATGCTACCACGCCTGATTACCAGAGCTTGGACAGGAATTTTGCCTTCAAGCATCTTCACTACAGAAGACATTGTTGGCCTTAAGGTCGGAGATGGATTGGTACACAAAAGAGCAATGTTAAGCATCTCCATTGCCTCATCTTTTGAATACTCAGAACCCAAGTTTGGATCCATTAGCTCAAGTAGATTTCCTTGCTCATCCAGGACATAAGCCTTGATTAAAAGTAGAAAAATACTTAGTAATGCAATAACAGCAACTTGTTGAGCACTTTTTTACTGTCAAAAACTGCTTAAAGAAGCTGAAAGGGTATATCCTGAAGTACCAAAATAAAAACAAAACAAGAAGCTAACAGAACTAATGAAAAGGAACACGAAAACAAAGGGCTAAAATGAAGAGCATAGCCTCTACATGATACCAAAGGCTTAAAAAGAGCTAGTAGTATCTTGTGCATGCTTTCCAAATTCTTTGCTTTTCTCTCCTTACCAGAATTTGTGGATGAAGATGGCAAACAATCAAAGAAAAACTTACTGAAAGAATGGTTGAATGACAAAAGATGGAAAACTCAAACAACCTTAATTTCAATATGATAAACAATGGTTGTAGCATGCATATATGAATCAATGCTTAAAGCATTAGGTCGAGCCTACCTGAATAATAGAGTTTGATCTAACAGTCAACACACTGATACTTAAGTGCAAGTGATGCAAGAGCTTGTTTCCATGTAAATTCAGCAGTCGTGCTCATGATCTGTGCAATAATGTACAGGTAATGTGCCTTGGACATGGTATTGTACAAGGGAAAAGTGCAATATATATGTTACCCAATCTAGAAGATACACAAATTCCTCCTTAGGCCGGTAATTTGTATTGCTCTTCCCACTAACAATCTCTAAAGCAACAATTCCAAAACTGTAAACATCTGCTTTATCCGTCAAGTAACCCCTCGTTGCATATTCTGGAGCCATATAACCTCTGTGGAAAAAGCAAATAATAGCACACTAATAAGCCTTCTTTTTTTTTCTCGTTTGATGTCTTAGTGGGATGCCTACTGCTAAACCAAGTGAAAAAATAAAAATAAATAATCGCATGTGCCTTTTCTTTGGAATACCAAACACAAGAAAAACAGATGAATCAGGACTTCAAAAATGATCATCCATTTTGCAGTTTCTCCATGAATGATGCCTAATTAAGATGCATCACCTATCCAAAATACTGCCCTGTAATATAGGTTAATTACTTGTTGACATAAGAAAATAAGATGGAAAGAGGCAGGAGAAAAAGCACTGACATTGTTCCAGCTATTCTAGTGCTGATATGAGTGTTTTCTTCTTCATCCAGCTTGGCTAAACCAAAATCAGATATCTTTGCATTTAGATCCCTATCAAGCAACACATTGGTGGCTTTTATGTCTCTGTGTACAATTTTCAACCTTGATTCCTCATGAAGGTAAGCTAATCCTCGTGCAACGCCCAACAGTATCTTCTTTCTGGTTGGCCAGTCCAATTGGAGCTGATTCTCCTCACGACCTAATGTAAAAGATAAAGAGGAAAGATGAAGGCAGACAATTCAGAAGGGTTCTTATCTCCTACGGGTAACAATACAAAGAAGGTTAGTCAAGCGGCTACCAAAGAGTGCACGAGCAAGACAATTGTTTTCCAAGTATTCGTATACTAAGAGCAACTGGTTTCCTTCGACACAACAGCCATGGAGCCGCACAAGATTGGGATGTTGCAAGGCTGATATCATGCCTATCTCATTCACAAATTCACGGTTCCCTTGCTTTGATTTAGAAGAGAGCTGCTTCACAGCAATTACTACACCATCTGACAACACACCCTGGAATTAAACAATGCAAAATTTCAGATTTTTCTGAAAATGATAAAGATTTGAGAGAAAATTTTGCACAGTGACAGCAGTTACTAATTATTTTATCACATAAAAGGAGCCAAAAATAGTGAAAACTTTGATAATTACCTTGTAAACTGGACCAAACCCTCCTTCTCCTATCTTATAGGCAGGATCAAAGTTGTTGGTAGCATGTTTAATTTCTCTTAAAGTAAAATAACCAGTTTGGAGATCGAGCCCACTTAGTTCTGTAGTAAGAACAGAATCTCAAAATCAACTAAATAAGAAAAAAATGTATTGATATAGAATTCAAACCAATAAACAAGGACAGCCAGATTTGTTCTTGAGATACTTTCGAGCAAGAACATTACCTTTGTCTTCGAGATCCTTCCCTCCCAAGTAACCTTTCACTCGGAGGACCAACAAAATCAACAGAATAAATACACAAGAAGCAACTACAATGCCGATAATAGCTCCAACTGATAAGCCACCAGTATCAACCTTAAAGTCTACAAGGAGTGAAGGAAGGGATTTAAATGATAATTTCATATCTCGGATGGTGAAAAGTTTTAGACATAAGGAAAACTTACTTGGTGTCACTTCAATGGCTGATATCAGAGGCCCATAGACACCCCTGTGTGGAATGGCTGTTGTTCCTTTGCCTGACCAGTACAAGTGTATCACCAGAGTGCTGCCATTGACGCATACATTGTCAAAATCTTTAGGGATGCCTTTACCAACTCCCCCAGCTTCCTCCATGATGTTGAAATCCTTTAGCACCACATTACCCTGCAAAATAAAGTTTTGATGCAAGTATTTAACCAGAAGTTTAGACTCTTTGACTTCCAAACCTACATACAAACTTTAAAGGAAACAAAAAGCATGCTAATCCCCGCGTAAATATATAGAAATCATGGTCACAAAAAAAAACACAAAATAACCCAAATAGGAGGCCAACTCCAAAAAGTTATTGCACTCACTTGTATTGATACATCAAATATTCGCCTGCCAAGGCTACTAAATGTCAGATCATCAGAATACATAATTTCAGCAAAGTGGAGTCGCACTTTGTAGCTGCCCTTCCTCAAGCACAGGCCATAATACTTGAGTGAAATTGGAGCAAGACGAGCAGAAGTGTAATATTCAGCCCCAGTCATTTTCAGACCAAAACTATTTTGAGCTGTGAAATCAGCATTATCATTGCCCATGTATAACCCAGTGCTGCTATATGCCCATTTTTCTGTGGAGAAAAAGCTAGATGGACCCCTTGTGTTTAGGTCTTCTTCATAGTCATTTTTGTCAACCGGTATCTCTGGTCCTCCACAGTTTATAAACAAAGAATGGTCTGGAAGAAAAGGTTATATTTTAAGTTCCTAAGGATCATAATTGATAAGCGCTAAGTTATGCTTGTTGTCATTGAACAGCACTTGTAATACATTTCTATGCTTACATTGGGCTTTTCCAGGGCAGGGAAGGTCCTTCCTCAAGCACCAAGAAATCCTACAAGCCAAATTGGTTCAGTCAATAGCTGTAGCAATATAAGCAATAATACTCATCGGGAGCCGAACGAATATGAAAACATAGAATTACTTGTTTTCTGTATGTAAGCACACAAATCATCTTATTGATCAAAGTACTTACAAGTTGTCAGAAGAGGAAAGACTAGAAACTAAATTCCTGTCGCATAACAAATAGGGTTTCAGTAAGAAACATGATGGAAATAAGAAAAAATTACCATAGCTGAGCAAAATGGTGCTTACACCGATTGCTGCAGGCAACTAGGCTGAACGGATCCCGTAAAGTTGTTGTAAGATACGTCCCTGAAATAGGTTTAATCATTGCATTTGTAATCCAGGCCGTAGTTTGTTAAATTAAAAAGGAAAGAATCATGATCATATAGCAACCAACTACATTGGTGTTGAAATGATAGATGGAGAACATTCTGTAAATTCTATCACAGTACTAGTAACTTTACTGCTAGAGTGTCTAAGGGCTGTAGACTCACATGTTCATCTTGCTATTCAGTATCCAACCAGGTATTGCTCCAGTCAGTGAATTATTTGTCAGAAACCTACACCCATTCACAGTTGACCAGGCAACAAAACAGTGTCAATATTAGCAGAAAATAAAAAATGAAGAGCTCACACAACCAAATTCAGTCAATTACTGATTGACGTACATGTACTCCAGTTTTGCCAAGCTCTGAAATGGATCAGGTATCTGACCTGTCAACATATTGAAGCTCAGATCTCTGCAACAAAACACAACAGCTAAATGAAAACATAGGCTCACATAAAGTCCCCACAGAACAACACAATTCATAACAAATTCAAACATAGCTTCAGGCTGCCCTTTTAAAACATCAGGAGAAATGACATCAAATTTTGATCTGGACACCTACTCTTTCTGATGCAAAGAACTCGCAACGGCTGTTACAAGATTAAAAATGCACTTTTCTTCAAAAACTAACATGTTTCAATAGCATCTCATGACACATAGGCTTTGTGCTGATTAGGCCCTTTTCAACAGCTAGTCAATGACAATGTACTGTTGAAGCTAAATAAAGGTAAGGAGTTTTAAATATGCCTCAATTATGAGCCTGGGAGGGGGAAAGACGAGGGTGTGCTAAGCGTCCTCATCTTTATCTATCTGACAAGTAAAGATCCTGCCAAAATTAAATTCTGGAGGAGGAAGCTTCATCGTTCATCTTTGTTCATAATACCACTCCCATCAACCCTCATACAATAAGATTGATAGATCTCAAATTCCAATGGCATATGTTTCTTAGAATCCAAGTCTACTCAAATCAAGAGCTACCGAGTCTGACTAACATTTAAAATGTAAAATACTTGAAGAAGTTAATATTGGTGCAACCAAAATGTAATTATGCCCAAAACAAACATGCTGTTAGCTTATTCATAGACCTTTCTGATTCATCAGAAATTATCTCAATTTGGATGTCCAGAACATCTATCACTCGGCAGCTCATGTTAGCTACAGAAGAAAAGAATAAGAATAAACAGATGTCAACAGTAAGCATCTGCTGCTCAAGAATCTTACAATGTTTTGAGCTCTGTCATATCTCGAATGTAATCTGGTATTGCACCTACTAGTAAGCAATTTCTCAGTACCCTGAGCCAAAGATTAACATTATCCAAAATAAATAAACTTGTCCAGCTTGAAACTATACATCGGATCAGTCAGTTTACTCACAAGGTTTGCATGCTTCTCATTTCTTGTAGATTAGGGAAGTTAGAATCAGAGCCATCTAAATCAGTTATTCTCCTGATCAAGAAGACATGACATAAGGAATCAGTTCTCTCTCATTTGTAGGCTTTGTGGCTCTAATAACAAGAAAAACACCAAGAATGAATGTGGAAGCTATTAAAAGGAGAGACTTGTGCTCACAATTCAGTCAAGTTTTTCAACAGTGAGATTGTAGAAGGAATAGGACCTGCCATTGATGTTCCCTGCAAGTGCCTGCAAAAGAAGCATATAGTCCTTAGGTATTGCAAAGGAACAGGAAAACTAAAATTTCAGCTACATTATCTCAAGGAAAATTTCCTTGAACAAAATGAAGTAACACTCACAATGTCCCAATACTTGTCCAGTTCCCAATGAATTCGGGTAACTTTCCAGATAGTTGATTCCCATCTATTCGGCTGCAAGCAGTATGAGAAGTAAACAGAAAGATTTAACATAAGTTCTAAAATATGCAACCATGCATCCAATTTCAGCACTTTATCACTTACAAGTCAGTCAAGTTCTTCAAATTTCCAAATGTATTTGGTATTCTTCCTGTAAAATTGTTTGCAGAGAGATAACTGAAGAAGTATAAAAATATCAATTTTGAGCACTAGCATGAATACGCATATAGAGACAACACAAAAGGAAAAAGGGAACTCCATCTCCATGATAAGATGAAGAGATGAATCTTACAATCTCCTTAAGCTTCTCAAATTTCCAAGGTTTGAATGGAGAGGCCCGCCAAGCAAATTATCTTCCAAGATACTGCAATATTTGATTCAACTTTATAAATCAATTTTGTAGCTCACTATTTGCCAACTAGGAAATCAAAACTATTTCATGACTTACACTTCCTCGAGGGTTGTAATGTCGGCAAGTTCCGGAGGAATCGAACCACTTATACGGTTTCCAATGAGGGACCTGATGCACAATAGCAATCACAGATTGCCAACCATTTAGCCCGTTCATTAAAGGCATTGCCTAAATAAAGAATGAACTTCATAGCTGCAAAATGCAACTTCTTACAAAATGCGAAGCTCTGAAAGCTTAGCAAGAGTTGCAGGGATTGATCCATTGATGTAGTTGAGACTGAAATCTCTGTCAATGGAAAAATGCTTCACCTTAGAGGTTTTTCATATTCAAAATCATGCAGTGTAGCTCAAAAATAAGGAAGCAGGACAAAGGTCCCCCTTCTTCTTCTTGATTTTTTTTTTCCCTTTCCTTTGGAAAGCAAACCATAAGATAGCAGCAAAGCATTTTGAAACTTTACGAAAATCTTTCAGCTAGGAGCTTTAAATTCCAAAACACTTTGTTGTTCACTGCCCTGCTTTTATGCTTTCACGTCAGCAGTCATCAAATATTTTTTGCTTTCGCTAAGATCATAAAAATTCTATCATTTCCATTGTTTCTCTATAACACTGATTCACATCTGCCATGAAGCATATGGGCCATCAAGCAATGTATGCCACCAGGTCAGAAATCTTGCTTTGCAACTAAATACAAAGCAGCAACTTACATCTCTTGCAGATAACTAAGGTTTCCAAGCTCCTCTGGTAGAGTTCCGGTTAAATTATGGCCCTTCAGCTGGCTGTCAAGACAACAAAACATTGAGGAGATGAAAATGATAGAAGAAACAGGGGTGATAAATAGCTGGACTCTGCAGGAGCTTATATACGTGATCTGCTCCTAGAAACAATTGATATTTTATGCTTAAGATCCACAATATCTTACGCAAGCATTTACTTAAGCGCACATGCAAAAGAAAATATATATATATATATACAGCACAATCTCTCAAAGAGAAGTCCTATGGATAGTTGGATACAAATAAGGAAGCATAAGAACTGAGCACAATGCTTAATTCTAAGTTGGATAAATATGATGGGGATACATGACAAAATCAAGATGTTTAGCTTTCACTTCACAATGTGGTCAATTTTATGTTCTTCGACTTTTGCCTTTCTGGGCTACAAAACAAGATGCCTCTTGCGCTAAGATAGTTGGCACATGCTGATTTTTTTTTTTTTTTTTTGGATGAATTAGCACATGCTGATGTTTAATTAATGCATTTGGCATAGCACATACACTGCCTCCTGTGATAACACTTAGACCGAAAACATGATGAACTAAAATATGGTATCCTGCTGGTCAAAAAATTGATACTAAGTGGCCATATTATGAGCTCATAACTTGGAATGGCAACTCCCGAAAAATTTTGAGCTTGACAACCGCTATGGTTACAGTTACTCCATTTCTGTTTGTGTGTCTGTCCGGTTGTACAACCGAGGAAATATTGTCCGTAAGGAACAGGCACATACATGTTGGTGACATGACAAACAGTGCCATGCTCAAACGTGCAGTCACATGTGACATTGCTTAACATTTCTGAAGTGTAACTAGTCCTGTGCCACTCCTCACTGGTGCAAGAGTTCCGGGTAATGGTCCAGTCGTTGATCTTCAATTTTTCGGATACTGCCTCAAGAATTTCAACTGTTATATACAATGAAAACAAAAGATCAATAGACATGAATATCATCGAAAACATGCTATTGAAGTAATATGTAAATATATAAATAACATAACGATACAGACGTTCAAAAGAACTTATGCTAAAGATATTAATTTCATGGAAGTTAAGCATAACTCTTACTTGGTTCAACTTTAAAATTTGACGTGGATATCATTCATTAGTCACAACCAACTTTCAAATAAATTGTATCACATGGTCAAAGCCACCTCAGTTCAACGACTACTTGTCATAGCCAACACTGACCATCAAACAAAAAGGACATCTTGGTCATGATTGGTTGCTCCTTTCATACCGTGATGTCAAATTGTCCACCATATTTACAAGGCAAGAACAAGGGCCTCATTGGACAGACTCAGTCTAAAAAGTAGACATGTCACATAATATCATCTCATTAAAAAGTTCTTGAGACAAGTACTGTAGCCTCGTTGAGCTTTAATCACCATTGTGTTTTGCAGATGTGAAGCAGCTGGCATGAACCTGAGGCGATGTGTTAACTGAATCCAAAGCCCACAACTTTCTGTCTTGTGAGGTTTATCACAGAAATGAAAAAATTACTTGTACCAGGTAAATTATATGCGTCTTATATTTACGTCCACACATTGCATTATTGTTAGCAAATTTTCAGTCTTTCTATCAATGTTAAATTATGATAGCGCAATGTAGGCCCACGTTCATGGCACGTCAAATTGACAGAATCCATGTAAAGAAGCTCACCAAAAAAAAAATAATAATAATAAAAAACAAAAAAGAGAGAGATTCTACACAGCTGTTATTGTCGCATACCATACTAGAAAGCAACATATACAAAATCGAGTTCAAGGAAAATGCCACCCAAAAGCTACAGGCTGCTCCGTCGTTGAAGCAAAGCTGATTAATTCACAACATGCACAATTAATTGGTAAGGTCACATCCAAATAATTTCAAATGGGTACCCGCAGCTGGAAAATTGCAGCTAAGTTCATAAAGACGCAACATCAGAGCATGCCAAATAATTCTACATGCCAAGATGTTATATCCACAATCTCCGACGTTAATGCTTGACAGCCTAGGGGTTTCTCTCAGAAGTCAACATTTTTTTTTTTTTTT
>JAHLGO010014056.1:0-10344 GCA_020615895.1 Ceriops decandra | reverse complement strand
CTTAGAAAATAGATGAAGACAATCCTTGGGTTCGTCATACCACTTGGACTTATATCGTGGGCTTCATGAGTTGTTCTTCAAGTTCAAAGCCTTGTTTATCTTTTTACACATAAAGATATGTCTTTATCATTGGAGTAGCATTGGAAATGTCTAGAATTGACTTTGAATCTTCTAGAGCACCCTCTTTGTCATGGATATCCATGATTAAGCTTTGAAAATCCACATTCATCAGCTTTGTTCTTAACCATCACTTTGGACCACCGATTGCTCGTTAAAGCACACTTGAATACTTGCTTTGTTGTACTTGATTAGTACTTTGTTTGTCATCATTACTAGTTTGATTAATCATAATTTCATTCACATTAATTTTGACTAATTTTATTTAAGATAAACTCATAACAAAACCAACGAATACTATGGAATTGATACAAAACTCACAATTCTTAAGATCAAAGGGATCTTATGACATGTTAAATATTGGGTTCTGTTTATAAGCCTAAATGAACAAAATACGTTGACTATTCTTACATGTACATTTGGCATTAACTGAAAATTAATCTTCTCGAAGCAAAAGAATTTAGACATTTTATACTACTTAGAAACCAGATAAAGACCTACCTTGGGTTCGTCATACCCCTTGGACTTATATCGTGGGCTTGATGAGTTGTTCTTCAAGTTCAAAGCCTTGTTCATCTTTCTACACATAAAGATATGTCTTTATCCATGGAGTAGCATTGGAAATGTATAGAATTGTCTTACTATCTTCTAGAGCACCATCTTTGTCATGGATATCCATGATTAAGCTTTGAAAATCCTCATTCAACCACTTTGTCCTCGACCATCGCTTTGGACCACCGATTCCTCGTTAAAGCACACCTGAATACTTGCTTTGTTGTACTTGATAAGTGCTTTGTTCGCCATCATTAGTAGTTTGATTAATCATAATTTCATTGACATTAATTTTGTCTAAATTTCTGCAACGTAAACTCGAATCAAAAGCAACGAATACTGTGGAATGGATACAAAACTCACACTTCTTAAGATCAAAGGGATCTTATGACAGGTTAACTAGTGGGTTTTGTTTATAAGCCTAAATGAACATAATATGTTGACTATTCTTAAATGCACATTTGGCATTAATTGAAAATTAATCTTCCCGAAACAAAAGATATTGGACATTTTCTACTACTTAGAAAATAGATGAAGACAATCCTTGGGTTCGTCATACCCCTTGGACTTATATCGTGGGCTTGATGAGTTGTTCTTCAAGTTCAAAGCCTTGTTCATCTTTCTACACATAAAGATATGTCTTTATCGTTGAAGTAGCATTGGAAATATCTAGAATTGTCTTAGAATCTTCAAGAGCACCCTCTTTCTCATGGATATCCATGATTAAGCTTTGAAAATCCACATTCATCCACTTTGTTCTTGACCATCGCTTTGGACCACCAATTCCTCATCAAAGCACACATGAATACTTGCTTTGTTGTACTTGATTAGTGCTTTGTTCGCCATCATTTGTAGTTTGATTAATCATAATTTCATTGACATTAATTTTGTCTAAATTTATTTAAGATAAACTCATAACAAAACCACCGAATACTATGGATTTGATACAAAACTCACACTTCTTACGATCCAAGGGATCTTATGACAGGTTAACTAGTGGGTTCTGTTTATAAGCCTAAATGAACATAATATATTGACTATTCTTACATGCACTTTTGGCATTAATTGAAAATTAATATTCTCAAAACAAAAGAAATTAGACATTTTCTACTACTTAGAAAATAGATGAAGACAATCCTTGGGTTCGTCATACCCCTTGGACTTATATCGTGGGCTTGATGAGTTGTTCTTCAAGTTCAAAGCCTTGTTCATCTTTCTACACATAAAGAAATGTCTTTATCCTTGGAGTAGCATTGGAAATATCTAGAATTGTCTTAGAATCTTCAAAAGCACCCTCTTTCTCATGGATATCCATGATTAAGCTTTGAAAATCCACATTCATCCACTTTGTTCTTCACCATCGCTTTGGACCACTGATTCCTCGTTAAAGCACACCTGAATACTTGCTTTGTTGTACTTGATAAGTGCTTTGTTCGCCATCATTAGTAGTTTGACTAATCATAATTTCATTGACATTAATTGTGTCTGAATTTCTGCAACGTAAACTCGACTCAAAAGCAATGAATACTATGGAATGGATACAAAAGTCACACTTCTCAAGATCAAAGGGATCTTATGACAAGTTATCTAGTGGGTTCTGTTTATAAGCCTAAATGAACAGAAAATATTGACTCTTCTTACATGTACATTTGACATTAAGTGAAAATCAATCTACCCGAAACAAGAGAAATTAGATATTTTGTACAACTAAAAAGCAGATCAAGACCTTCCTTGGGTTGGTCATACGACTTGGTCTTATATTGTTGGCTTGATGAGTTGCTCTTCAAGGTCAAAGCCTTGTTCATCATTTTACAAATAAAGATATGTCTTTATCCTTGGACTAGCATTGGAAATGTCTATAATTGTCTTAGAATCTTGAAGAGCACCCTCTTTCTTATGGATATCTATGATTAAGCTTTGAAAATCCACATTCATCCAACATTTTGTACAACTAAGAATGCAGATCAAGACGTTCCTTGGGTTTGCCATATGGCTTGGACTTATATTGTGGGCATGATGAGTTGTTCTTCAAGCTCAATGCTTTGTTCATCTTTATACACATAAAGATATGTCTTTATCCTTCGTGTAGCATTGGAAATGTCTAAAATTGTCATAGAATCTTCTAGAGCACCCTCTTTGTCATGGATATGCATGATTAAGCTTTGAAAATCCTCATTCATCCACTTTGTTCTTGACCATCGCTTTGGACCACCAATTCCTCGTTCAAGCTCACGTGAATACATGCTTTGTCGTACTTGATTATTGCTTTGTTCGCCACCATTAGTAGTTTGATTAATTATAATTGCATTGACATTAATTTCATCTAAATTTCTTCATGATAAACTCAAAACAAAACGAACAAATACTATTGATTTGATACAAAACTCACACTTCTTATGATCAAAGGGATCTTATGACAGGTTAACTAGTTGGTTCTGTTTATAAGCCTAAATGAACACAATATGTTGACTCTTCTTACATATACATTTGACATTAACTGCAAATCAATCTACACAAAACAAAAGAAGTTAGACATTTTGTACAACTAAGAAAGCAGATCCAGACCTTCCTTGGCTTGGTCATACGACTTGGACATATATTGTGGGCTTGATGAGTTATTCTTCAAGTTCAAACCCTTGTTCAACTTTTTAAACATAAAGATATGTCTTTATCCTTGGAGTAGCACTGGAAATGTCTAGAATTGTCTTAGAATCTTCTAGAGCACCCTCTTTGTCATGGATATCCATGATTAAGCTTTGAAATTCAACATTCATCCACTTTGTCCTTGACCATCGCTTTGGACCACCGATTCCTCGTTAAAGCCCACGTGAATACTTGTGTTGTGTACTTGATTAGTGCTTTGTTCGCCATCATTAGTAGTTTGATTAATCACAATTGCATTGACATTAATTTTGTCTAAATTTCTTCAAGATAAACTCATAACAAAACCAATGAATACTATGGATTTAATACAAAACTCACACTTCTTAAGATCAAAAGGATCTTATGACAGGTTACCTAGTGGGTTCTGTTTATAAGCCTAAATGAACCCAATATGTTGACTCATCTTACATGTACATTTGGCATTAACTGAAAATTAATCTTCCTGAAACAAAAGAAATTAGACATTTTATACTACCCAAAATGTAGATGAAGACCTTCCTTGGGTTCGTCATACCACTTGGACTTATATCATGGGCTCGATGAGTTGTTCTTGAAGATTAAAGCCTTGTTCATCTTTTTACACCTAAAGATATGTCTTTATCCTTGGTGTAGCTTTGGAAATGTCTAGAATTGTCTTAGAACCTTCTAGAGCACCCTCTTTGTCATGGATATCAATGATTAAGCTCTGAAAAACCTCATTCATCCACTTTGTTCTTGACCATGTCATTGGACCACCGATTCCTCTTAAAAGCACACGTCAATACTTGCTTTGTCGTACTTGATTAGTGCTTTGTTCGTCATCATTAGTAGTTTGATTAATCATAATTGCATTGACATTAATTTTGTCTAAATTTCTTCAAGGTAAACTAGAATCAAAAGCAATAAAGACTATGGTTTTGATACAAAACTCACACTTCTTAAGATCAAAGGGATCTTATGACAGGTTAACTAGTGGGTTCTGTTTATAAGCCTAAATGAACACAATATGTTGACTCTTCTTACATATACATTTCACATTAACTGAAAATCAATCTACCGAAAACAAAAGAAATTAGCCATTTTGTACAACTAAGAAAGCAGAACAAGACCTTCCTTGGGTTGGTCATACGACTTGGGCTTATATTGTGGGCTTGATGAGTTGTTCTTCAAGCTGAAAGCCTTTTCAACTTTTTAAGCACAAAGATATGTCTTTCTCCTTGGTGTAGAATGGGAAAGGTCTAGAATTGTCTTAGAATGTTCTTGAGCACTTTCTTTGTCATGGATATCCATGATTAAGCTTTGAAAATCCTAATTCTTCCACTTTGTTCTTGACCATTGCTTTGGACCACCAATTCCTCGTTAAAGCTCACATGAATACTTGCTTTGTTTTACTTGATTAGTGTTTTGTTCGCTATCATTAGAAGTTTGATTTATCATAATTGCATTGACATTAATTTTGTCTAAATTTCTTCAAGATAAACCCAAAACAAAACGAACGAATACTATGGTTTTGATACAAAACTCTCACTTCTCAAGATCAAACGGATCTTATGACAGGTTAACTAAAGGGTTCTGTTTCTAAGCCTAAATGAACACAATATGTTGACTCTTCTTACATGTACATTTGGCTTTAACTGAAAATTAATCTTCCTGAAACAAAAGAAATTAGACATTTTATACTACTCAGAAAGTAGATGAAGACCTTCCTTGGGTTCGTCATACCACTTGGACTTATATGATGGGCTTGATGAGTTGTTCTTGAAGATTAAAGCCTTCTTCATCTTTTTACACATAAAGATATGTCTTTATCCTTGGTGTAGCTTTGGAAATGTCTAGAATTGTCTTAGAACCTTCTAGAGCACCCTCTTTGTCATGGATATCAATGATAAAGCTCTGAAAAACCTCGTTCATCCACTTTGTTCTTGACCATGTCATTGGACCACCGATTCCTCGTAAAAGCACACGTGAATAATTGCTTTGTTGTACTTGATTAGTGCGTTATTGGCCATCATTAGTAGTTTGATAATCATAATTGCATTGACATTAATTTTGTCTAAATTTCTTTAAGGTAAAGTCGAATCAAAAGCAACAAATACTATGGATTTGATACAAAACTAACACTTCTTAAGATCAAAGGGTTCTTATGACTGGTTAACTACTGGGTTCTGTTTATAAGCCTATAAGAACACAATATGTTGACTCTTTTTACATATACATTTCACATTAATTTAAAATCAATCTACCGGAAAATAGGCATTTTGTACAAGAAAGCAGATCAAGACATTCCTTGGGTTGGTCATACGACTTGGACTTATATTGTGGGCTTGATGAGTTGTCCTTCAAGCTCAAAGCCTTGTTCATCTTTTTACACATAAAGATATGTCTTTATCCTTGGTGTAGCATCGGAAATGTCTAGAATTGTCTTTGAATGTTCTAGAGCACCCTCTTTGTCATGGATATCCATGATTAAGCTTTCAAAATCCACATTCATCCACTTTGTTCTTGACCATCGCTTTGGCCCACCGCTTGCTCGTTAAAGCTCACGTGAATACTTGCTTTGTTGCACGTGATTAGTGCTTTGTTTGCCATCATTAGTAGTTTGATTAATCATAATTGCATTGACATTAATTTTGTCTAAAGTTCTTCAAGATAAATTCATAACAAAACGAACGAATACTATGGATTTGATGGAAATCTCACACATCTTAAGATCAAAGGGATCTTATGACAGGTTAACTAGTGGGTTCTGTTTATAAGCCTAAATGAACACAAAATATTGATTCTTCTCACATGTTACATTAACTGAAAATCAATCTACCCGAAACAAAAGAAATTAAACATTTTGTACAACTAAGAAAGCAGATCAAGACCTTCCTTGGGTTGGTCATACGGCTTGGACTTATATTGTGGGCTTGATGAGTTGTTCTTCAAGCTCAAAGCCATGTTCATTTTTTGCACATAAAGATATGTCTTTAGCCTTGGTGTAGCATTGGAAATGTCTAGAATTGTCTTTGAATGTTCTAGAACACCCTCTTTGTCATGGATATCCTTGATTAACCTTTGAAAATCGTCATTCTTCCACTTTGTTCTTCACCATCCCTTTGGACCACCAATTCCTCGTTAAAGCTCACGTCAATACTTGCTTTGTTGTACTAGATTAGTGCTTTGTTCACCATCATTAGTAGTTTGATTTATCATAATTGCATTGACATTAATTTTGTCTAATTTTCATCAAGATAAACCCAAAACAAAACGAACGAATACTATCGTTTTGAAACAAAACTCACACTTCTCAAGATCAAAGGGATCTTATGACAAGTTAACTAGTGGGTTCTGTTTATAAGCCTAAATGAACACAATATGTTGACTCTTCTTACATATACATTTGACATTAACTGAAAATCAATCTTCCCAAAACAAAAGAAATTAGACATTTTGTACAACTAAGAAAGCAAATCAAGACCTTCCTTGGGTTGGTCATAGGACTTGGACTTATATTGTGGGCTTGATGAGTTGTTCTTCAAGCTCAAAGCCTTGTACATCTTTTTACACATAAAGATATGTCTTTATCCTTGGTGTGGCTTTGGAAATGTCTAGAATTGTCTTAGAATCTACTAGAGCACACTCTTTGTCCTGGATATCCATGATTAAGCTTTCGAAATCCACATTCATCCACTTTGTTCTTGACCATCGCTTTGGACCACCGCTTCCTTGTTAAACCTCACGTGAATACTTGCTTTGTTGTACTTGATTAGTGCTTTGTTCGCCATCATTAGTAGTTTGATTAATCATAATTGCATTGACATTAATTTTGTCTAAAGTTCCTCAAGATAAACTCATAACAAAATTAACGAATAATTTGGATTTGATGGAAATCTCACACATCTTAAGATCAAAGGGATCTTATGACAGGTTAACTAGTGGGTTCTGTTTATAAGCCTAATTGAACACAATATGTTGACTCTTCTTACATATACATTTGACATTAACTGAAAATCAATATACCCACAACAAAACAAATTAGACATTTTGTACAACTAAGAAAGCAAATCAAGACCTTCCTTCGGTTGGTAATATGACTTGGACTTATATTGTGGGCTTGATGAGTTGTTCTTCAAGCTCAAAGCCTTCTTCATCTTTTTACACAAAAAGATATGTCTTTATCCTTGGTGTAGCTTTGGAAATGTCTAGAATTGTCTTGGAATCTTGTAGAGCACCCTCTTTGTCATGGATATCCATGATTAAGCTTTGAAAATCCTAATTCTTCCACTTTGTTCTTGACCATCGCTTTGGACCACCAATTCCTCGTTAAAGCTCACATGAATACTTGCTTTGTTTTACGTGATTAGTGCTTTGTTCGCCATAATTAGTAGTTTGATTTATCATAATTGCATTGACATTAATTTTGTCTAAATTTCTTCAAGATAAACCCAAAACAAAAGAAACAAATACTATGGTTTTGATACAAAACTCTCACTTCTCAAGATCAAACGGATCTTATGACAGGTTAACTAGTGGGTTCTGTTTATAAGCCTAAATGAACACAATATGTTGACTCTTCTTACATATACATTTGACATTAATTGAAAATCAATATACCCAAAACAAAAGAAATTAGACATTTTGTACAACTAAGAAAGCAAATCAAGACCTTCCTTGGGTTGGTCATAGGACTTGGACTTATATTGTGGGCTTGATGAGTTGTTCTTCAAGTTCAAAGCCTTGTACATCTTTTTACACATAAATATATTTCTTTATCCTTGGTGTAGCTTTGGAAATGTCTAGAATTGTGTTAGAATCTTCTAGAGCACCCTCTTTGTCATGAATATCCATGATTAAACTTTCGAAATCCACATTCATCCACTTTGTTCTTGGCCATCACTTTGGACCACCGCTTCCTCGTTAAAGCTCACGTGAATACTTGCTTTGTTATACTTGATTAGTGCTTTGTTTGCCATCATTAGTAGTTTGATTAATCATAATTGCATTGACATTAATTTTGTCTAAAGTTCTTCATGATATACTCATAACAAAACGAATGAATACTATGGATTTGATGGAAATCTCACACATCTTAAGATCAAAGGGATCTTATGATAGGTTAAGTAGTGGGTTTTGTTTATAAGCCTAAATGAACACAAAATATTGAGTCTTCTCACATGTTACATTAACTGAAAATGAATCTACCCAAAACAAAAGAAATTAAGCATTTTGTACAACTAAGAAAGCAGATCAAGAGCTTCCTTAGGTTGGTCATACGGCTTGGACTTCTATTGTGGGCTTGATGAGTTGTTCTTCAAGCTCAAAGTCTTGTTCATCTTTTTAAACATAAAGATATGTTTTTATCCATGGTGTAGCATTGGAAACGTCTAGAATTGTCTTAGAATCTTCTTGAGAACCCTCTTTGACATGGATAAGCATGGTTAAGCTTTGAAAATCTTCATTCATCCACTTTGTTCTTGACCATCGCTTTGGACCACCAATTCCTCGTTAAAGCTCACATGAATACATGCTTTGTTTTACTTGATTAGTGCTTTGTTCGCCATCATTAGTAGTTTGATTTATCATAATTGCATTGACACTAATTTTGTCTAAATTTCTTCAAGATAAACTCAAAACAAAACGAACGAATACTGTGGATTTGATACAAAACTCACACTTCTTATGATCAAAGGGATCTTATGACAGGTTAACTAGTGGGTTCTATTTACAAGCCTAAATGAACACAATATGTTGACTCTTCTTACGTATACATTTGACATGAACTGAAAATCAATCTACCCAAAACAAAAGAAATTAGACATTTTCTACAACTAAGAAAGCAGTTCAAGACCTTCATTGGTTTGGTCGTACGACTAGGACTTATATTGTGGGCTTGATGAGTTGTTCTTCAAGTTCAAAGCCTTGTTCATCTTTTTACACATAAAGATATGTCTTCTTCCTTGGAGTAGCATTGAAAATGTCTAGAATCATCACAGAATCTTCAAGATCACCCTCTTTGTCATGGATATCCATGATTAAGCTTTAAAATTCCACATTCATCCACTTTGTCCTTTACCATCGCTTTGGACCACCGATTTCTCGTAAAAGCACATGCGAATACTTGCTTTGTTGTACTTGATTAGTGCTTCATTCGTCATCATTAGTAGTTTGATTAATCATAATTGCATTGACATTAATTTTGTCTAAATGTCTTCAAGGTAAACTAGAATCAAAAGCAATAAATACTATGGATTAGATACAAAACTCACACTTCTTAAGATCAAAGGGATCTTATGACAGGTTAACTAGTGGGTTCTATTTATAAGCCTAAATGAACACAATATGTTAACTCTTCTTACATATACATTTCACATTAACTAAAAATCAATCTACTGAAAACAAACGAAATTAGCCATTTTGCAAAACTAAGAAAGCAGATCAAGACCTTCCTTGGGATGGTCATACGACTTGGACTTATTTTCTGGGTTTGATGAGTTGTTCTTCAAGCTGAAAGCCTTTTCAACTTTTTACACATAAAGATATGTCTTTATCCTTGGTGTAGAATTGGAAATGTCTAGAATTGTCTTGGAATCTTGTAGAGCACCCTCTTTGTCATGGATATCCATGATTAAGCTTTGAAAATCCTAATTCTTCCACTTTGTTCTTGACCATCGCTTTGGACCACCGATTCCTCGTTAAAGCTCACATGAATACTTGCTTTGTTTTACTTGATTAGTGCTTTGTTCACCATCATTAGTAGTTTGATTTATCATAATTGCATTTACATTAATTTTGTCTAAATTTTTTCAAGATAAACTCAAAACAAAATGAACGAATACTGTGGATTTGATACAAAACTCACACTTCTTATGATCAAAGGGATCTTATGACAGGTTAACTAGTGGGTTCTGTTTACAAGCCTAAATGAACACAATATGTTGACTCTTCTTACGTATACATTTGACATGAACTGAAAATCAATCTACCCAAAACAAAAGAAATTAGACATTTTGTACAACTAAGATAGCAGATCAAGACCTTCATTGGTTT
>JAHLGO010014019.1:0-24421 GCA_020615895.1 Ceriops decandra | reverse complement strand
TGGTTGCAATGATCATCAAGGGATTTTAGATAAAAGCAAAGGTTAAATAATCTAAATTGAAAAACACAAGTTTTCTTTCATGATCAACATAATCATCATCAATAATTTAATACATAACAACTGTTGAAAAACCAATTTGTTTCACTCTTATGACTATATATCTTGTAAATATTTTATCTTGAAAAATTATGGAATTTGAATTAAGACATAGAGAACAAAATTTATGAATGAATTAATTTGAAAATAAAATTAAACTCAAATATATCATCGATGATCCTTCTCATCTTCCTTAAAAAGAATTGAGAGAAGTAATAAGTGGAATTTCAAAATTAAACAATAATTGTTCTTAAATTATATAGATGACAAAACGTAGAGAAAAGTACAAACCTTTATAAAGTTTAACTTAGTTACTATAAACATAGTAGATATTACAAAACTGAAATCATAGTTCCTTAATTTAGATATCAAGTACATGAGCAATCTTGGTTCAATCCTCACATATTAGTTATTCCTTGCTACCTTTTGTTGGAAACCGAGGACATAATTTGGGAAGTAATATTTGTTCACTGCATAAAAGGATAAACAATAATGATGAATGAATAAATTACATAAGTTTTTTCTTATTGAGAAGTTATCTCCTTTTGATATTACAAAACCTTACATATAAATAGGATGGATAAAGCTATATAAGGAAACTAATTAACAATTCCAACAAACTAGCCTAGACATAAGGGCTTACAACATAATCTTTTAATTACTAATAATCTTGAAAACCTCTAAGGATTACAGCTTACGCCAATACCCTCCCTTAAGCTGGTGCGTATATATCTCTAATTCCTAACTTGACCAATGTGCTATAAAACACTTTACTTATAACTACCTTTGTCAAAATGTTTGCTAATTGGTCATCTGATTTTGCAAAATAAAGTTGAATGATCTCCTATTTTAACTTTTCTTAGATAAAATGCTAATTTATTTCCATGTGCTTAGTGTAATCATGTCAAACTAGATTTTGAGTTATCTCAATTGTAGACTTATTATCACAATACAAGTTCATAAAAGCATTTTGTAAAAAATTAATTTCTTCTAATAAACTATGTTGAGCCCATCTTTGATGGCTAATGTTGGATTTGTTGTCAACACCATCGCACATAGTTGTATGTGTTGATTTGATATTATGAATACTATTGAGATACAGAGAGGTCATTGGGCAAAATTGGTGATGACAAGTCAAACCTGAAGTTGGTGAGTCAATATTAACCATGACCTTAAATTTTAAGGGTTAAGATTAACTGTTGACCCTAAATTTTAGGATTTAAATTTGGCTGTTAATTGTAGGACAACCTTTGGGAATCAACGATGACTGTTGATGATCGCATAACCCTAATCTCAATACTTTATAAATAACCCTATACCCTTTGCAAGATATGTATGGGCTACAGAAAAATTGAGAGAACAGTAAGGGTTACAAAGAGAGAATGACAACAAGGGTTACAAAGAGGTGAATGATAAAAAGGAGGTAGCCACCAAAGGAGGTGCAGTCAGCTAAGGTAAGTGCAGCAGTTAGCTAAGAGAGTTGCAGCTAAGGAAAGTGCAGCAACCGACCAAGGGAGTTGTAGCAACAGTCGACTAAGGAGGAGGTAACAATAACCACCAAGGAAAGAGGTAGCTACACTAACTAAAGGAGGAGTTGCAGCAACAAGGAGCCACACCAAAGAAAGAAAAAGAAGGCAACTTAACCAAAGGGAGAACAAGGTGTAATAGCTGGCAGCCACACCAAACCAAAAGAGAGGGCTTATAGTAGCCACACCAAACTAGAGTAGAGGGTGTGCAACAACCACACCAAAGAAAGAAGAAGGCAGTAACTAGCCAAAACAAAGGAAAAGAAGAAGGCGTGCAGTAGCTACCTTAAGGAGGGAGAGATGTGTAGCAGCTAGCCACATAAAGAGAGGTACAATAGTAGGTTTTGGTAGCAAGGGAGACAAACTAGCAGCATCAGTAGGAGTTCCTTGCACCATTAGGCGTTCCCTGCACTAACAGCTTGTGTACGTGCGACAACAATAACAGGACGTGTGGACAATAATAGCAATGTATGCAGGTAGTAAAAATAACATGTGCAGATAGTAGTAGCAACATGTGTAGGTAGCAAAAGTAACGCGTTCAAGTAGCAAAAGCAAAGTAGCAAAAGCAACGCGTGTGGACAGTAGTAGCGATGAGTGCAGGCAATGATAGCAGCTCGTGCACGTGCAAACAACAATAGTAGCGCATGCAGGTAGTGATAATAGCTCGTGCTAATAGTAGTAACAACATGTGCAAGCAGCAATAGTAGCAGGTCTGGCAGCTTGTAATAACTGAGGAGAAAACATTTCTTAACAGTAGGACTGGTAGCTTGCAATAGTAGGAGGAGAAAACTTAGCTTGGCAGCAAGTCCGACAGCTTGCCGTAGTAGAGGAGAAACATGCCTGGCAATAGGTCCGATAGCTTGCAGTAGTAGAGGAAGAAACGTACCCGGTAGCAAGTCTAACAGCTTGTAGCAGTAAAGGAGAAAATGTGTCTTAACAGCAAGCCCAACAACTTGTAGTAGCAGAGGAAAAGACATGCCTGATAGTAAGTCCAATAGCTTGTAGTAGTAAAGGAGAAAACATGCTTAGTAGCAAATCGAGTAGCTTATAGTAGTAGAGGAGGCAACCTGCCAAGGTAGCAGGTGAGGAAACCTGCCAAGGCAATAGGGGAGGTAGCACCAGTAGCAAAGGAGAGATCTTGCCAAGGCAGCAAGTGAGGCAACATCGGCAGCTGGAGCAAAGATAACCTACAATGGTGATAACCTATAGAGAAGAGATTGACAAAGCCTGAGTAAAGACCGGTAGTAAGGAAGGAGAAGATCCATTTCCTGCAACAACCTGTGGATGTTGAGTGATCTTTCTCTAGGAAAGTTTTTATTATAAACCTTTTGATAAATTGGTTGAAAAAGGGTGGGATACCCTTGAAGTGATTGGGAGATCAAACCATTGAGTGATTAGGAGATCATTATAAGTGGTTAAGGAGTGATCTTTCCATAACCAAATTGTATCCCTTGATAACAAAAGTGGATTATGTGATTGAAGAGTGATCCTATCACATTGTGGATGTAACTCACACATTATGGGTAAACCACGTAAAAATTGTTGTGTGTGCTTAAGTGCTTGTGTTTATTTAATATCTGTACGACCACTTTTGCATATAGGAAAAAGATAAAAATTGGATCATTGACTCTAATAAGTCATAAAGGTTAATCTGGATAGATTTGTAAAAAGTGAATATCTTACACTGATTCATCCCCCTCTTAGTGTGAAACCTAAAAAGGTCCTTATCAAGTGGTATCAGAGCTAGTTCCTCTATTGATCCAATTTGTTTGCTTTGATTTGAAGTTGTTTGTTGCTGTGTGAATTTTTATCTCTATTGTTGATTGAGATCATGGATAGCATGAACAATGTTAACAGTAAGGGCATCCCTACTTTTCATGTATATAATTATCAGTTATTGAAGAATTGAATGCTCCTATTTCTGTTATCCCTTAGTCTTGATGTGTTTGAGTTTGTTGTTAGTAGCTTCATTCCTATTGTTGAAGGTGATGTTATGACGACAACTGATAAGACAAATTTAGAGTGTGATGGACAGGCGAGAAATGTCTTATATGCCTTCTTATCAGACAAAGAATTCACCAAAGTAATATGGTGCAATACAGCCAAGCAAATTTGAGACAAATTGAAGAATATTTATAAAGGAGACAAGGTTGTGAAGGAAGTTAAGCTACAAATCTAGAGGAGTAAATTTAAAGACATAAAGATGCAAAATGAGGAGTATGTGGATGTGTTCTTCACTAAAGTTAATGAAATTGTGTGTTCCATTAGAGGCTATGGAGAGGAGATCAATGATGCCACTGTGGTAAGGAAAATACTTAGAACTTTGCCTGATGTGAAAATCCCAAAAAGACGTGGCTTAGGGACCCAACACACACAAGGAATCAAAGAACAACCAGGAAAGCTAAATCAAAGTTTAATATCACAAACCCTAGACCCACCCTTCAAGGAACACGAACCTAGAACATTCAAGAAGGATATAGACGCCACACTCCAGAAAAGAAAGGAATTGGGAGTGATAAGTCGCTGGGAACACCACAAGAAGAAATACCTCTTGATAAGTTCCTTAGTCCTAAAAGAACCGAGAGGAAAAAACCCTTGCTTTCTATTTCACTCAAAATTCTCTGCCTCTTCAGAGCTTACAAGGGGTGCCTATTTATAGGCTAAGATAGCAATCCTAAAGAGGTAGAAATTCTTACTTAGGAGAAATCCTTATTTTGGAGGAATTTCTAATTGTGGACAAATTCCAACATAAATAATAAACTCTTATTTAAGAAGAAATGCTATTACTTATTCTGACCTATTAAGTATTCTAATTATATTAATTGGGCCTGGACTCCTTATTAAACTTGAATTCACATCATTTGAAGTTGGGTTGGCCTGAATGTTTTGAATCAGCCCATTTAGTGCTTCTTTAATCTTTTTGGCTCTAACTCGTGTTATTGGGCCTTCTGGAATGTGCAATAGACCTCTTGCAACCATTGAAGCCTTCCACCCATCATCTCGATGGTTCTCATCATTGCCAGAAGCTTACAATGCCAAAGTCTCTTCCATAAAAGATAGAGATTTTGATAGGCTGCCCTTAGATGACTCACATAGCATATTGGTAGCTTATGAAATGAGAATAGCCCCAATCAAGAAAGAAAAGAATTTTAAGGTGGAGAAGGAGCTGACCTTCAGGGTAATGAAGAAATTAAAGATTAAAGACTGAGAAGAAGAATCTAATAGCAACTCTAGAGAAGAAGATGGTGATATTGAATTGGATGAAGTCATGACATATATCACCAAAAATATGAGAAAAGAAAAAAGGAAGTACAAGGGAAGACTACCCTTGAAGTGATTTAATTGTGGAGATATAAGGTACTTTGCTATGGACTACCCAATGAGAATGAAAACTTATAGTAATAATGATGATGAGCTAGTCCCAACGAGGAGGGCAAAGCAATCCAACTATTTTAATGCTAGAAATTCAAGTGCCAAAGAGAAAAAGAAATTCTTCAAATCTAAAAGAAGGAAATTTCTGAGTAAGTTGATGAAAAAGATTCTAAAGAAGAAAGTGATGATGATTCTAATGATGAGGCTACAAAGGATGTTCTAATTGCTCAAGTAGATGATGATTAAGAATTTTTAAGTGATGAGGAATTAACAGAAGAGGAAAAGGATGAGTTGGTACAATAACTTGAGAATAAATTGAGAGCTTGTTTGCACAAAAACAGCAAGCTGGAAAAAGAGGTAAAACATCTCAAGAAGTTGTATGAAAATTCTGCTGTTGATGAATCTAATCTTTAGGTGAAAGAAAGGGAGTTTAAAGCAAAAGAGGAGTACTTAAAGAGGATCAAGGAGCTGATTGTACTTGAGGTAGAGCAAGGCAAGGTACATGATGATCTTGGCACTAAGGTGATTGTACAAGAGCAAGAGGTGCTAATTTTGTAAGCCAAGCTCCACAAGGTCGAGTCTAAGCTAAATAAGTGTGAAGAAAGCTTTATATAGGCCATGAAAGTGAGATGAGAATTGTCTTCATCAAATGCCATCAAGGAGGATGCTACCAGAATAAGTGTCTAAGCAAACAAAGACCTCATTTCATGGGGAAGAAAGGTCTTAGCTATATCAAAAAGCTAAATGAGAAGGTAGTAGAGAAGAAGAAAATTGTATTTGTGCTTGAAAGCAACCATAATGACGTGATGGAGAAAAGAAACCAACCCAAGCTAAAATAGGCTAGGAAATAAGTGGTGAAGACTCCCATCCAAATGAGACAGGTTGTCAAAGATGGAGAGAAGGTTGTCACACCAATTGCTAAAGAAAGGAGACACGAACTTGGTAAAAGAAGAAAATCTAAATTCAAAGGATTTTGTTGGAGCTGTGGTATGTATGGGCATAAGGCTAATGTATGCCAGAGTGTGTAACCTATAATGAAGAGGAATGTGAGGCAAGAGTATAGGGGGAGATTCTATTAAGAGAGGAGATAATCTTAGGTGAAAAGAAGTCATATTCCACTAAGAAACAATTTTGATTTGCTGGGAGGAATCTATAGAAGATGCGAAAGGATTGGACACACTATTGAGAAATGCTTGATAGTGCTGCCCAATCAAAAAGTGCAAAGGAGAACACATCAAACATTACTGCCTGATCAAAGAATGAAAAGGAGAACACCTACATATGAGCTTGTATTCGGCTAACCATTACTACTCGGTCAAGGAGTGCAAAGGAGAATACCTACACATGCTTACACATTCGACCAAAGAAGAAAAAGAGGAAAAGAAATGTCTATGATATTAGAAGTAACCTTAAAAGCATCCAGGAAAGAAAAGCCATGAATCATGGATAGTGGCTGCACTTCACACATGATAGAAGACTCCAAGATGTTGAAGGGAGTAGCAAAATATGATGAAGGATCAGTCAGATTTGACAATGATGGTGCCTTAAAGATTAAAGGTATCAATATTACTAAAATTAGTGCAGAAAAACTGAAATCAAAGAAAGTGCTTTATGTTGAAGGGTTAAAACACAATCTTATTAGTGTTAGCCAACTTTGTGATGATGGATATGAAGTTACTTTCAACAAGAGTGACTATACAGTAAAGAGCTTAAGAGATAGTGCTGTTTTTATTAAGGGTGAAAGAACAAATGGAAACTTATACCAAGTTTCTAGAAGCAAAAACACATACTATATGAGCACCAAAGATGATAACTTGTTGTGACATAGAAAATTGAGACATTTTGGACAAAAGAGGTTGAACTTATGTATTTAGCCAACCCCTAAAGGCTAAGGTATTCTCTAACCCCTTTCCCTTTCCCTCTTCTATTATTCTTTGGATTTGTTTTCAAAGGGGGAGATATTTTGCATAAATCCTATGAGAGTATATACTGATAAAAAGGGGCAGTTAGCTTGATGAATAAAGGGGGAGAAATTGTTAAGTGTCATGTGGGAGAAGCAGAATGGGGGAGTTAAACCTGGTTAAGGGTGATGCATGTTTCAGGAGAAGTTGTGAATGACAATATGCAAGGGGAGTTGTAAATGCCAATAGTTATATTATTGGATTTAATATGTTACCAACAAATTTAAAGGGGGAGATTGTTGAGCCCATCTTTAATGGCTAATGTTGAATTTATTGTCAACATTGTGTTAATTTAATGTTATGAATGTTGTTAAGATGCAGAGAGGTCATTGGACAAAATTAGTGATGACATGTCAACCTTGAAGTTAATGAGTCAATTTGACCATGATCCTAAATTTTAAGGGTCAAGATTGACCGTTGACCCTTAACCATTGATCCTAAATTTTAGGATTCGAATTTGGTCGTTGATTGTAAGGCAACCTTTAGGAATCAATGATAATTGTTAATGATCTTGTAACCTTAATCTCAAAGTTCTATAAATAACCTTATACCCTTTGCAAGACATGTGTAGGCTGAAGAAAAATTGAGAGAACGACAAAGGTTGCAAAAAAGTGAACAACAAAGAGGAGGTAGCCATTAAGGGAGGTGTAGCTAGCCAAGGTAAGTATAGTAGCCGACCAAGAGAGTTGTAGCTAAGGAAAGTGCAACAGTTGGCCAAGAGAGTTATAGCAGCAGCTGGCTAAGGAAGAGGTGACAACAACCACTAAAGAAAGAGGCAGCCACACCAACTAAAGGAGGAGTTGCAGTAACTGGTGGCCATACCAAAGGAGGAAAAAGAAGGCAGCCCAAGAGAACAAGGTGTAATAACTACTAGCTATACCAAACCAGAGGTGAAGGCTTGCAGTAGCCATACTAAACCAAAGGAAAGGGTGTAACAGCCACACTAAAGAAAGAAAAAGTTAATAGCCGGCTAAAGCAAAGGAAAAGAAAAAGGTGTGTAATAGTCACCCCAAGGAGGGAGAGATGTATAGCAGCCAACCATACCAAGAAAGGTGCAGCAATAGGTTTTAGCAGCAAGGGAGGCACACTAGCGACACCATCTGGAGTTCCATGCATCAGCAGCATCAACAGTGCTTCTTGCACCAATAGCTCATGCATATATGGACAACAATAGTAGAACGTGTAAGTAGCGATAGCAGCACGTGCGGACAGCAGTAGCAACGCATGAAAGTAGCAAAAATAGCACGTCTGGATAGTAGTAGTAGTGTATGTAGGCGGCAAAAGCAGCATGTGCGGATAGCAGTGGTAGTGAATATAGGTAGCGATAGCAGCTTGTGCACATGTAGATAACAATAGTAGCACATATAGGTAGCGATAGCAGTATGTGCAAATAGCAGCAGTAGCACGTGTAGGTAGCAACAGTAGCAGGTCCAGCAGTTTGCAATAATCGAGGAGAAAACGTGTCAATAGTAGGACCAGTAGCTTGCAGTAATAAGAGGAGAAAACTTGGCTTGATAGTAGGTTGACAACCTGTAGAGTAGAGGAGAAAATGTGCCCGGTAGCAGGTTCGGTAGCTTGCAGCAGCAGAAGAGGAAATGTACTCAGCGGCAAGTCCAGTAGCTTGTAGTAACAAAGGAGAAGATGTGTCTTAATAGCAAGTCTAACAGCTTGCAATAGCAAAGGAAAAGATGTGCTTGACAATAGGTCCGATAGCTTGTAGTAGCAAAGAAGAAAATGTGCCTAGTAGTAGGTCAGGTAATTTATAGCAACAAAAGAGGCAACTTGCCAAGGCAACAGGTAAGGCAACACCAGCAGCAGGAGCAGAGATAACCTACAATGGAGAGACCGGTAAAGCCTGATCAAAGATTGGTAGTGATGATGGAGAATATCCATTTTCTAGAATAACAGCCTATGCTCATTGAGTGATCTTTCTTTATGAAAGTTTTTATTATAAACCTTTTGATAAATTGGTTGAAAAAGGGTGAGATACCCTTGGAGTGATCAGGAGATTAACTCAGTGATCGGGAGATCATTGTATGTGGCTAAGGAGTGATCCTATCATAACCAAAATGTATTCCTTGATAACAAGAGTGGATTATGTGATTTAAGAGTAATCCTATCACATCGTGGATGTAGCTCACACATTGTGGGTGAAGCACGTAAAAATTATCATGTGTTTTTGGGTGCTTGTGTTTATTTAATATCCATACGACTGCTCTCATATAAAAGAGAAAGATAAAAATTGGATCATCGATTCTAATAAGTCATAGAGGTTAATCTAGATAGATTTGTAAAAAGTGAATATCTCACATTGATTCACCGCTCTTCTTAGTGTGAAACCTAGAAAGGTCCTCATTAAACTATTTAGTCAAATGAACTTGTATAATTCCTTCTCTAAGCTTTTGAACTTGGCCTTTACATTTGTTAAGGCAATCACCTTTTATTTTTGATGAGGACTTTCTTAGATCTCACACTGAGAAGGGGAAGGAGTGAATTAGTGTAAGATGCTTATTTTTTACAAATTTATCCTAATTAAACCTTTGTGACTTGTTAAAGTCAATGATCCAATTTTATCTTCTTTATGTAATAACAATCGTATGGATATCAAGTACAAGCACTCAAGAACACACAAAATTTTTACATGGTTCACCCACAATGTGTGAGCTACATCCATGGTGTAATAAGATCACTTATAAATCACACAATTCACTTTTGTTATCAAGGGATACAATTGATGTTATGGAAGGATCACTCTTTAACCACTTAGAGAGTCAATCTCCCAATCACTTGAAGGCTTAATCTCTTGATCACTAGAAGAGTTGATCTCCTAATCACTTAAAGCATTGATCTCCCATTCACTTCAAGGGTCTCTAACCCCTTTTCAAGAAGTACATAAAAAGCTTATAATCAAAACTTTCTTAAGAAAGATCTCTCGATGTCTATAAGTTGCTGTTGTAGAAAATGGATCTTCTCCTTCCTCACTACTAGTCTTTGCTCAAGCTTTATCCGGTCTTTCCTTTACAGGTTCTCTCCTTTTCTTTCTGCCGCTATTGTCATTTCTTTTTTGCAAGTTCTCTTTGTTGCTGCCGATTCTCTTTTTTGCTGCCAATTCTTTCCTTTATTACCAGTTCTTTTCTCTGTAGGTTCTCTATGCTATTGCTGTTATCACTTCTTTGTAAGTTCTCTCTTCTCTAGGTTCTCTCATTGGCAGGTTCTATCAGCTACAGGTTCTTTCAGCTGTAGGTTATCTCTATTGTAGGTTCTCTCCGTTGTAGGTTATCTTCGTTGCAGGTTCTTTTCGCCGTAGGTTCTCTCTGCTGCAGGTTATCTCTGCTGCAAGTTCTCTCCACTACCTCTACAAGTTCTTTTCTCTGCTGGTTGTTAATTTTATTGTTGCAGGCTCCTTCTTTCAGTAGCCACTACCTTCTTCTTCTTCTTGCTGCCATTGCTACCTCCTTGCTACTGCTACTGCCTTCTCTTTATTGCAACTGCTATCTTCTCCTTGCTGTAATTGATGCCTTTTCCTTATTACAATGCAATTGTTGCCTTCTCTTTTTTACAGTTACTACCTTCTTCTTGTTGTAATTGCTTTCTACTCTTTACTGTAATTGCTACCTTTTCCTTACTGTAATTGCTGCCTTCTCCTTACTGCAGCTACTGCTTTCTCCTTGTTGTAATTACTGCCTTTTCCTTGTTGCAATTGCTACCTTCTCTTTACTATAATTGTTATCTTCTCCTTGTTACAGTTGCTGCCTTTTTCCTCATGTGCTATTGCTGTTTTCTTTTGTTGCTGCACACTCCTTCTTCCTTTAGTACTACTGCTATTTTCCTTTACTACTACACTCTTCTTTATTGGTGTTACTACTATTTTCTCCTCCTGGATATTGCTACTATCTTTCCTTCTAGATACTGCTACACTCTTGGATGTTGCTGCACTTTCCCCTCTTAGATGTTGTTACTGTCTTCTTCTTCCCTTGGTGCTATTATCTCATTCTTCTGTTGCCGTTGCTATCTCTTTTTTTTTGAAGCTCATGTTTTTGTAGCTCTTTTGTCGTTCTTTCTTTATTTTTCTATAGAACACATAACCTTTTGATAGCATGCCTTTTCTTTTTTCTACACAGCACACCCTCTCCTTTTTTTCTACCCAGCACACACGCCCTTTTTCTTTTTAATGGATGCACTTTTACCATTCTCTTTTATTCTCTATTATGTTTTTCTAGCTCACCCATCTCTTGACAGTTGCATGGATGTATTTATAAGCCTTAAGTTTAGGATTGTCCAATTATCAACAGTCAACATTGATTTCCAAAGGTTGCCTTACAATCAACGATTAGCATTGATTCCTAAAATTTAGTGTTAACGATCAATTTTGACTCTTAAAATTTAGGGTAAATGGTTAGCATTGACTCCTAAAATTTAGGGTCAACGATTAACATTGACTCGTTGAATTTAGGGTTAACCTGCCATCAATGGTTTTGACCAACGATTTTTTTGCATCTCAAGCTCCTTTTCCTTATTCACAATGCTTTCAGAATCTCTTTGATGAATACAAATTACACTTATGAGCGCACCACAACTTGTATTGCTAAATCCTGAGCAATTTCCTTGGCCTTTGCCTTAACAGACTGCTCATTGGTTAGTGCTACCAATACTTTGTAAATGCAGCAAACGCATCTCAAAGGCACTCATAACATCAAATTAACAAGGACAAATTTATGAGATGCTGTTGACAACAAATCCAACATTAGCCATTAAAGATGAATTCAAAAATCTCTCCTTTTAGATTTTTTGGCAACACATTAAATCCAATAATCAACAATTAAGCACTAATAGCAACTTTTGACATTCACAGTTCTTCCTGAAACATGCATCTCCCTTTTTGTATGTGAGCATGATTCCAATTGGAAACAACCTTTAACTCCCCCTTTTATCTGCTTCTCCCCTTTTATTTATCAAACTACTATCCCTTTTGATCAGTATATACTCTTTTTGAATTTATGCAAAATATCTTCCCTTTTAAGAACAAATCCAAAAAATGATGGAAGAGGGAAGGGGAAAGGGGTTAGAGGCATACATTAGCCTCTACGAGGTGGCTGAACACATAAATTTAGCCTTAACTTTTGGAACATCGTTCTTGATAGAGGTTTGGTGAATATATTTGAATGAATGAGCTCTAATGGCTTCTTTGTTTGAATCTCCACATTTTTATGAGTAACATTTACCATTTTCCTTTTTTGACAAGTGCTACAAATTGCATTTCTTTCTTTTCTCAACTTGGGTACATTTTTCATAACTTCATTTTTGGATAACTTATTTAGCCCCATTTGTCCAAGATGTCCCTATCTCCTATACCACAACAAATTATCATTTTTGGTACTTATGTAACATGTGTTTTTGCTTATGGAAACTTAATATAAGTTTCCATTTGTTTTTTTACCCGTAGTAAGAATAATACTATTACTTAATTTTTTTACCATGCAGCCACTCTTGCTAAAAGTATCTTTATATTCATAATCACAAAGTTAGCTAACACTAATAAGATTGTGTTTTAGCCCTTTAACATAAATCACTTCCTTTGATTTTAGCGTTTTTGCACAAATTTCAATAGCACTAACACTTTTGATCTTTAAGGCATCATCATTGCCAAATGTGATTGATCTTCCATTATATTTTACTACTTCATTCAACACCTTGGAGTCTTCTATCATGTGTGAAGAGCAATCACTATCCAGGATCCATGACTTTTCTTTCTTAGAAGCTTTTAAGGCTACTTCCACAACTATAGCCATTTCTCTTCCTTTTCTTCTTCTTTAGCCTAATGTAAGAGCATATATAGGTGTTTTCCTTTGCACTCTTTGACCAGGCAGCAATGTCAAGCATTCCTCAGCAATATGTCTAGCCTTTTTACATCTTCTAACATATTAAATTTGTTTTTTAATGGAATATGACTTCTTTTCATTTAAGGTTGTCTTCTTTTTTGAAAGAGTCTCCCCTTATACTCTTGCCTTATATTCCTCTTCATTATAGGCCCATTACTCCAACACACATTAGCCTTATGCCTATACTTACTACAACTTTAGCAAGATCCTTCAAATTTGAATTTTCTTCTTTTACTAAATTCATATCCCCTATCTTCAACAACTGTTGCGACAACCTTCTTTCTGTCTTTAACAACCTATCTCCTTTGGATAAGAGTTTTCATCACATCTTTCCTAACCCATTTTAACTTGGGTTGGTTTCTCTTCTCCATAACATCATTATGTTTGCTTTCAGGTACAAACACAATTTTCTTTTTTTCTCTTACCTTCTCATTTGACTTTTCAATATAACCAAGTCCTTTCTTCCCTATGGAATGAGGTATTTGTTTGCTTAAACACTTATCCAATTTTTTGGTAGCATCCTCCTTGATGTCATTTGCTGAAAATAACTCTCCTCTCACTTCTATGCGTTGCATAAAGATTTCTTCATACTTTTTTAGTTCGAACTCAATCTTATGGAGCTTGCCTTGCAAAATTAGCATTTGTTGCTCTCATGCAATCACCTTAGCGCCAAGATCTTTGTGTATCTTGCCTTGCTTTGCCTCAAGTACATGTAGCTCCTCAATTCTCTTTAAGTACTCCTTCTATTTTGCTTCAAACTTTTTTTCTTTCACTTGGAGATTAGATTTATCAATAATAGAATCCTTATATAGCTTCTTGAAATGCTTTACCTTTTTTTTTTTTCCAACTTGCTATTTTTGTGCAAATAAGTTCTCAATTTATTCTCAAGTTGTTGTACCAACTATTTCACTTCCTCTTTGGTTGATTCTTTATCACTTAAAGATTCTTGTTTAATATCTATTTGGGAAACCAACACATTTTCCACAGTATCATCATCAGAATCATCATCAACTTCTCTTTCATAATCTTCTTCATCTAACTTGTTCAAAACATTTCTTCTTTTAAATATGAAAAGTTGCTTTTCCCTTTGGCACTTAAATTTCCAACTTTAGAATAGTTGGATTTCTTTGTTCTCCTTCTTGGGGTCAGCTCATCATCATCATCACTGTTTACTTTTCTTTTTTTTTTTTTGCCTAAATGCTCCACAATTAAAGCACTTCAAAGGTAATTTCCCTTTATAAGTCCCTTTTCCTTTCCTCATATTTATGGTGATGTATGCTATGATTTTATCAAGTTTAATATCACTATCTTCTTCTTCAGAATTGCTGTCAAATTCTTCTTTTTGGTGTTTAATCTTTAATTTCTTTATTGCCTTGAAAACTAACTTCTTCTCTACCTCAGACTCCTTTTCTTTCTTCATTGGGGCTATTCTCATTTCATAAGCCATCAATATGCTATGCAAATCATTTAGGGGCAGCTTATCCAAATTTCTATCTTTTATGGAGGAGACTTTGACATTGAAAGCTTCTGGTAAGGTTTTAAGTATCTTCCTTACTACAGTAACATTGTTGATTTTCTTTCCATAGCTTCTAATGGAGCATACAATTTCATTTACTCGTGTAAAGAAAGCATCCACAAGTTCATCATTCAACATCTTCATGTCTTTAAACCTGCTCCTTCAAATTTGTAGCTTAGCTTCCTTCACAACCTATCTCCTTTATAAATATTCTTCAATTTGTTCTAAATTCGTTTGGCTATGTTGCACCTTATCACTTTTGTGAATTGTTTGTCTAATAAGGAATCGTATAAGGTATTTGTCTCCTTTTCATCATACTCTAAATTCTTCTTATCAGTAAGAGTCATAGCAGTACCTTTAATAACAGGGGTGAAGCCATTAACAGCAGATTCAAATACATCCAGACCAAGTGACATCGGATATGGGAGCATTTTTTTTCTTCCATAACTGATAATTTTATCCATTAAAAGTGGGAATGCCCTTGCTATTAACATTGTTCATACTTTCCATAATATTAATTAGCAGTAGATGTAAAGATTCACAACAGTAACAAACAATTTCAGATCAAAGTTGATGAGGACCGTTTTAGGTCTCACACTGAGAGGGGGGTTGAATAAGTATGAGATATTATCTTTTTATAAATTGATTTGGATTTAACTTGTGGCTTGTTAGAGCTAATGATCTAATTTTTTTTTATCTTTTTTCTTTATATGAACGCAATTGTATGAATATAAATCAATGTGTAAGTACCCAAGTACATATGACAATTTTTACATGGTTCACCCAAAATGTGTAAGTTATGTTCACGGTGTGATAGTATCCCTCCTAAATCACACAATCCACTCTTATTATCAAGAAATATAGTTTGGTTGTGGAAGGATCACTCCTTAACCACTTACAATGATCTTCTAATCACTCCAAGGGTATCCCACCTTTTTTCAACAAGTTTATTAAGAGTTTATAGTGAAACCTTTCCTGGAGAATTGATAAGGACCATTTTTGGTCTTATATTGAGATGGGGAGTGAATCAGTGTGAGATATCCTCCTTTTACAAATTGATTTAAATTTAACCCTTGTCGCTTGTTAGAGCCGATGATCCAATTTTTAATTTTGTCCTTTATGTAAATGCGACTATATGAAAAAAAAATCAATGTGCAAGTACCCAAGAACATACAACAATTTTTACATGATTTATTCACAATATGTAAGCTACATCCACAGTGTGATAGGATTACTCCTAAATCAAATAATTCACTCTTGTTATCAAGGGATATAATAATGTTGTGGAAGGATCACTTTTTGACCACTTGTGGAAGGACTACTCCTTAACCACTTACAATAATCTCCCGATCACTCCAAGGGTATCCCACCCTATTTTTCAATAAATCTATCAAGAGTTTATAGAAAAACCTATCTTAGAGAATGATCTCTCAATATGTATAGATTGTTAGAGCAGAATATGAACCTTTTTCTTCCTTTGCTACCGGTGTTGTCTTACCTATTGCCGGTGCTACCCACACATGCTGCTGTTACTGTTCGCACGCGCTGCGACTGTTGTCCGTTGCTATCCACATGTGCTGTTAATGCTATCTTCATGCACTGTTACTATTGCCTGCTATTCATACGCATTGTCCTTGTTGTCCACACGCACTGTGCCTGTTGTCTGCATGCGCTATTCTTGCTATCTGCACACACTGTGCCTACAGTCCAAATGCCAAGCTCCTACTGTCCATGTGCACTATGCTTGTTATTTATGCATGCTATGCCTACTATCCATACGCATTACTTCTATTGTCCACGTGCATTGCGCTTGCTGTCTGCACACATTGCTCCTGCTATTTGTATGTGTTGTGCCTGTTGTTCACACAAGCTGCGCCTGTTGTCTGTGTGCATTGTGCCTATTGTTTGCTCGCATCGCTGCTACTGTCCGCATGCATTGCGATTACTATATATACATATTGTTCCTGTCATCTGCGCAAGCTACTTTTGCTATTTGCTTGTGCTGCTGTTGCTGTCCATGTGCACTACTGCTACTTTCTTGCACTGTTGTTGCTCTCCCTGCGTGTTACAACAGTTTTCTCACATTACTACTACTCTCCTCGCGTGTTGTAACTATTTTCTTGCCCAGCTACTGCTCTCCCTGTGCATTACAGCTATTTTCTCATGCAGTTGTTGCTATCCTTACGTGTTGTAGCTGTTTTCTCACGCCATTGCTACTCTCCCCGCACGTTGTAGTTGTTTTCTTGTGTTGCTTCTACTATCCCCATGTGTTGGTTGCTGGTGCAGGACCCTTCTGTTGCTGCTTCACCACCTGCTGGCTGCTGCTTCTTTCTTTCTCTTTTTGGCCAACTGCCTTGTTGCCTTTTCTTAGTGGCTGCTTTCTCCTTAGTCGGCTACCTTACCTTTTTTCCTTAATGGCTGTTGTACTCTTCTTAGTCGGCTGTCTTACCTTTTTTCTTCCTCTCCTTGGTTAATTGCCTTGCTTTCTTTCTTCTTTTTCTTAGCCAGCTGCCTTACTTTCTTTCCTTAGTGGCTGCTACTCTCTCTTTAGTCGGCTGCCTTGCCTTCTTTCCTTAGTGGCTTCTGCACTCTCCTTGGTTAGTTGCCCCTTTCTCTTTTTCTTTCCTTCTTGGCCAGTTGAACCTTACTTGGTGGTTGTCTCCTCTTTGCCGTTCACCTCCCTTTTTTCCTAGGTTTGCCTCTCATTTCTCTTTTTGGTCGGCTCTTTCTATTTTTGCAGTCCTTCTTTTGTTTTTCTTTGCAAGACATTTAAGGGTATTTATAGAGCCTTGGGATTATAGCTACATGATCATCAACAGTCATCGCTAGTTCCCATATGTTGCCATATAATCAATGGCTAGATTTAAGTCCTAAAATTTAGGGTCAATGGTCAATAGTCAACAGTCAATCTTGATCCTTAAAATTTAGGGTTAACGGTCAACATTGACTTTTTAACGCCAAGATTGACCTATCATCATCGATTTCTCCTAATGACCTGACTACATCTCAACGGCATTCATAACATCAAATCAACACATATAACCGTATGCGATGGTGTTGACAACAAATCCAACACTAGCCATCAAAGATGGGCTCATCAATTTCTTCATTTGGATTTGTTGGTAACATATTAAATCTAACCATGCACAACATCCCTTGCATGAAGTTATTTGACTTCCCATGAAACATGCATTACTTACTACTCCCCTTGTCTACTTCTCCCCCTTGACAAGTTCTCCCCATTTATCCATCAAGCAACTCCTTTTTTTTTTTTTTTTTATAAGTATACACTTTCTTTGGTTTTATGCAAAATATCTCCCCCTTTGACAATAAATCTAAAGAATAATAGAAGAGGGAAAGGGAGAGGGGTTAGTAAATACCTTAGCCTTAAGGGATTGGCTAAACACATAGGGTCAACCTTAACTTTTGGAACATCTCTCTCGATAGAGGTTTGGTGAATATATCAGTAACTTACTATGAGGTAGGCACATACTCTAGCTTTACTTCATTTTTCTCTACCTTTTCTTTAATGAAGTGGTACTTGATTTCAATATATTTAGTTTTGGAGTGTTGGATAGGATTCTTTGACAAATTGATGGCACTTTGGTTATCATAACCAATGAGCAATGGTAGTTACATACTCACCTTTATGTCTTTAAGCTATTGTTTCATTTATAGTAGTTAAGTATACGTTTGAGTGGCAGCCATATATTCAGCCTCTACAGTGCTTAGAGTCATTGAATTTGCTTCTTGTTATGCCATGAAACACATCTATTGTCCAAATAAAATGCACTGCCGGATGTTAACCTTTTGTCATTACAATTTTCAACACAATCTGCATCTGTATACCTATACAGATTAAGCCGTTCGCTCTTATCATAAAGCAGCCCATAATTTGTTATGCCCTTTACATACCTTAGAATTCTCTTAGTCGCCACGAGATGGGACTCGTTGGGGTTACTTTGAAATCTAGCACACAGGGTTATTAAAAAAACAATATCAGGCCTTGATGCTGTCAAATATAGTAAGCTTTCAATCAACTTCCTGTATTCCTTCTAATCAACTATGTTGCCTTCTTTATCTTTGCTTAACTTTGTTCCAATCATGATGAGAGTGCTTACTTCTTTAGAATTCTCCATTCCAAAACTTTTCAATAGCTTAAAAGCATACTTTTCTTGGGAAAGAAAAATTCTAACCTCACTTTGCATTACCTGTAATCCTAAGAAGAATTTCATTTCACCAAGCATAGACATCTCAAACTTTTTCTTCATCTACTCAGTAAAGGTAGTACACAGGGCCTCCTTTTCTGTAATAAAGATTATGTCATTAATATAAACCACGACAATTAACTGGCCTTGGTTGTTATCTTTGATATACAGGTTGCTATCTACATTCCCTTTTCTAAACTTTATGTTCTTAAGGCATGTATCTAGCTTGGAATACCATGCTCTTAGATCTTGCTTTAAACCATATAAAGCCTTATTTAATCTGCACACACTTGAGCCATTATAATCAAGTATAAAACCATCAAGTTGTTCGATAAATACTTCTTCTTCAAGCTCTCAATTTAGGAATGCAAACTTCATATCCATTTAATAGACTTTGTAGTTCCTTTAAGCAATAATAGCTATGAATATTGTAATTACTTCAAGTCTAGCCACCAAAGCAAAGGTCTTTTCAAAGTCAACACCTTTTACTTGTAAGTAACCCTTGTAAATAAGTCTTGCCTTGTTTCTTACCACCTCACCTTTTTTATTGAGCTTATTTCTAAACACCCACTTAGTTCCAATGATGTTTTTCCCTTTAGGTCTAAGGACTAAACACTGTGTTATTCTTTTCAATTTGATCAAGCTTTTCATTTATAGTATTCACCCATTCCTTGTGCTTTAATGCTTTATCCATGAACTTGGGTTTAACCTCAGAAATTAGTGAGGTTTGTTCACTACCCTTTAGTCTTCTTTTGGTCTGTACAGAGTCCTTTTTCCTGCCAATAATGTTTTTGGCTTCAACTTCAGCTCTAACTCTTCTATGAGTTTAAGAACACCTTGATTCTTCTTCTTCATCACTTATAACTTAAGAATCAATGTCATCCTCATGCTAGACAACCTCAGATTCATCACTATCCAACTCTTTTCGGTTGTCATACATGGCATCTTCAGTTTCCATATATTGTGATTGCATTGCAGCACCATCTTTAATCATTTTAACATTAAAGCTGTCCACCATTTTTAGTAACCTTTTGTTGTAGCATTTGAAACTTCTTCCATTTAGTACATAGCCCAAAAATATACCTTTATCATCCTTCTTATCAAATTTGCCGAGATGCTTACCTTTGACTTTAATGAGGCACGGGCTCTCAAACACATTAAAGTGTTTTACAATTAGCTTTTTACCATACAACAACTCATAAGGTGTCTTCTTTGTATGTGGTCTCATCAAGCATCTATTTTGAACTTGAGTTGTAGTGGTGATAGCCTCTCTCTAAAAGCCATGTGATGTACCATGCTCAACCAATATGGTTCTTGTCATCTTTATTAGGCCTTTGTTCTTCCTTTCAGCTACTCCATTTTGTTGGGGTGTGTAGGGACTAGCATATTCATACTTCACTCCATTCTTCTCTAAATAATCTTTAAATTCACCACATGTGTATTTTGTCCCATTGTCTATCTTGAACCTTTTAATTTTTTCCCCCAATTGGTTTTCAGCTAGCCTCCTGTAACTTTTGAAATCATAGAAAGCCTTTGATTTATATTCCAAGAACATAATGCAAGTTATTCTTGTAAAATCATCAATAAAGGAGATAAAGTACCTATCACCTTTGTTAATCTTTATCTCATCAGCTCATAGAAGTTCAAGTTGATGAGCTTTAATAGCTTTTTCGTTTGGATCTCCATATTTTTGTTGGGAGCATTCACCATCTTCCCCTTTTGACACATGCTGCAAATTATGTCTCTCTCCTTTCTCAGCTTAGGTACATCTCTCATAGCTTCATTTTTGGATAGCTTGTTCATCCCTTTTTGTCCAAGATGTCCCAATCTTTTATGCCATAATAAGTTATCATCTTTGGTGCTCATGTAGCATATGTTTATGCTTTTAGAAACTTGGCACAAGTTTCCATGTGTTCTTTTAATTTTAGTGAAAATGGCACCATTTTTTAGTCTTTTTACTATGCAACCACTCTTGTTGAAAGTAACTTTATATCCATATCACAAAGCTAACTAACACTGATAAGATTATGATTTAGCCCTTCAACATAAAGCACTTTCTTCGATTTCAGCTTTTCTGTACCAATTTCAACAACACTAATACCTTCAATCTTTAAGGCACCATCATTGCGAAATTTGGTTGACCCTACATCATATTTGGCTACTCCTTTTAACATCTTGGAGTCTCCAATCAGATATGAAGAGTAGCCATTGTTTAGGATCTATGACTTTTATTTCTTAAAAGCTTTTAAGGTTACTTCTACAACTACAAACGTTTCTCTTCCTCTTCTTCTTCTTTGGATGAATAGGGGAGCTTATGTAGGTGTTCTCCTTTGCATTCCTAGACCAGGCAGCAATGGTTGGTGTGTTCTCATTTGCATTTTTTAATCGGGTAGCAATGTCAAGCAGTCTTCAATAGCATGTCCAACCCTTTCACATCTTCCACAGATCTCTCCCAACAAATCAAACCTGTTTCTTAGTGGAATATGATTTCTGTCTACCTGAAACTACCTTTTTTCTTGATAGAGTCTCCCCTTAGACTCTTGTCTCACATTTCTCTTCATTTTTAGCCTATTACTCTAACACACATTGGCCTTGTGCCCATACTTACCACAACTCCAGCAAAATCCTTTGAACCTAGATTTACTTCTTTTACTAAGTCCATGTCTCCTTTCTTTAGCAATTAGTGTGGCAGCCTTTTCTCTATCTTTAACAGCTTGTCTCCTTTGGATGAAAGTCTCTACCACGTCTTTCCTAACCCATTTTAACTTGGGTTGGTCTCTCTTCTCCATTATGTCATTATGCCTACTTTTGGGCGCAAACGTAATCTTCTTCTTTTCTTTTACATTCTCACTCAGCTTTTCAATGTAGCCAAGTCCTTTCTTTCCCATAGAATGAGATCTTTGATTACTTAGACTCTCATCCAACTTTCTAGTGGAATCCTTCTTGATGGTACTCTTTGATGATGACTATATTTTCATTTCCATGGCTTGCATAAAGCTTTCTTTATGCTTTTTTAGCTTAGACCCGACCTTGTGAAGCTTGGTTTGCAAAGTCAGCATCTCTTACTCTTGTACAATTACCTTAGCGCCAAGGTCTTCATGTATTTTGTTGTACTCTGCCTCAAGTACGCTTAGCTCCTCAATTTCCATCTTTGGAGTAGCTGGATTGCTTTGTTTTCCTCCTTAGGATTGGCTCATCATCATCCTCACTATTAGCTTCTCTTCTTTTTGGACAGTCCATGACAAAGTGCCCAATTACTTCATACCTGAAGCACTTTAAGGGTAGTTTTCCCTTGTACTTCCCTTTTGCTTTTCTCAAGTTCCTGGTGATGTATACCATGACTTCATCTAGCTTAGTATCACCATCTTTTTCTTCAGAGTTGTTGTCGGACTCCTTTTCTTGGTCTTTAATTTTTAACTTCTTCATTGCCTTGAATGTTAGCTCCTTATCCACCTTAGCCTTCTTTTCTTTCTTTATTAGGGTTATTCTCATTTCATAAGCCACTAATATGCTATGCAGGTCATCTAAGAGTAGCCTATCCAAATCTCTATCTTCTATGGAAGAGACTTTGGTGACATAAGCTTCTTGCAAGGTTTCGAGTTTTTTTTTACCACAGTGACATTGTGGATCTCCTCTCCATAGCCTTTGATAGAGCACACAATTTTGTTGACTCTTGTGAAGAATGCATCCACAATCTTATTGTTCTACATCTTTATGTCTTCAAATCTGTTCCTCTAGATTTGTAGCTTGGCTTTTTTCACAACCTTGTCTCCTTTATAGATGTTCTTTATTTTGTCATAAATTTGCTTAGTTGTGTTGCACCCTATCACCTTGGTAAATTCTTTATTTGATAGGGAGGCATATAAGGCATTTCTCACCTTTCCATCACACTCCAAGTTTTTCTTATCAGTTGGCGTCATAGGATCACTTTCAGCAATAAAGATGAAGCCACTAATAGCAAACTCAAACACATTAAGACCAAGGGACATCAGATATAAAAGCATCTTATTCTTCCATAATTGATAATTCTACCTATCAAACGTAAGGATGCCCTTATTATTAATACTATTCATGCTATCCATGATCTCAAGCAGCAGTAGAGATAGAAACTCACACAGCAATACACAACATTAATTTAAAGTAGAAAAATTGGATAAACAGAGAAACTAGCTTTGGTACCACTTCATAAGGACCATTTTAGGTCTCACATTGAGAGAGGGATGAATCAGTGTGAGATATCCTTTTTTAACAAATTGATTCAGATTTAACCTTTGTGACTTGTTAGAGCTGATGATCTAATTTTTAATTTTCTCCTTTGTATGAGTGCGACCATAAGAAAAAAAAAAAATCAATGCATAAGCACCTAAGAACACACGATAATTTTTAAGTGGTTCACTCACAATGTGTGAGTTACATCCACAATGTGATAGGATCACTTTTAAATCACACAATCTCTTCTTATTATTAAGGGATATAATAATATTGTGAAAGGATCACTTGTTCACCATTTGTGGAAGGACTACTCCTTAACCACTTACAATAATCTCCTGATCACTTAAAGAGTATCCCACCATGTTTTTCAATAAATCTATCAAGAGTTTATGGAAAAACCTTTCCTAGAGAATGATTACTTAATGTGTACAAACTGCTAAAGTATAATATGAATTTTCTCTTTCCTTCCCTGTCGGTGTTGTCTTACCCATTGCTGATGTTGCCGTTGTTGTTTGCGCACATTATTAATGTTGTTCATACCCATTGCTACATCTATCCACTGCTATCTACGTGCGTTGTTAATGTTGTTGGCATGCACCTTTCCTTGGTGTGGTCAGCTGCAGCACCCCTCTTTGGTATGGTTGACTGTTGCACCTTTCTTTAGTGGTTGGTTATTGCACATTGTTCTCTCCTTAGTGTGGTTGCTGCATGCTTTTCTCTTCTTGGTGTGGCTGTTACATGTTTTTCTCTCTTTGGTGTGGTTGTTGTACATCTCCTTTGCTAATTTAGTGTGGCTGTCAGCTGCTACACCTTGTTCTCCTTTTAGTAGGGCTACCTTATTCTTCCTTTGGTATGACTACTGATTGTTACAACTCCTTCTTTACTTGGAGTGGTTGCCACCTTCCTTAGTGGTTGCTGTCACCTCCTCCTTGGCCGATTACTACTACAACTCCCATAGTCGACTACTGCACTTTCCTTGGCTACAACTCTCTTGGCTAGCTATTGCACTTTCCTTGGCTAGCTGTACCTTCCTTAGTGGCTGTCTCTTCTTTATTGTTCACCTCTCCTTTTGGTTGCCTTTAAGTTTGTCATTCCTCTTAGAAAAATCTACAACACACACACTTGTCTTACAAAGTACATGGGGTTATTTATAGAGTTTTGACATTAGGGTTACAGAATCATCAACGACTAGCATTGATTTCCAAAGGTTTCCCTACAATCAATGGTTAGATTTGATTCTTAAAATTTGGGGTCAATAGTCAACATTGACTTGTTAAAATTTAAGGTCAATGGTTAATATTGACTCATTGACTTTATTGACCTACCATTAATGGTTTTGACCAATGACTTCTATACATCTCAACGATATTCAAAACATCAAATCAACACGAATAACAATGTGAGATGCTGATAACAATAAATCTAACATTGGCCATCAAAGATAGGCTCGACAATCTCCTCCTTTAAATTTGTTGGCAACACATTAAATTCAATAATGCTTATATAACAACCTTTGCTATTCATAGCTCCACCTGAAATATACATCTCCCTTAACTAGGTTTAACTCCCTCTTTCTCCTTCTCCCCCTTGACAATTTCACCCCTTTTATTCATCAAGCTACTTCCCTTTTTGATCAGTATATACTCTCTTT
>JAHLGO010013850.1:0-57647 GCA_020615895.1 Ceriops decandra | reverse complement strand
ATTTCTTGGCTATGTTGTCAGTGCTAAAGGTGTTGAAGTTGACGAGGAAAAAGTTAAGGCAATTCGTGATTGGCCTACACCTAAGTCAACTAGTGACGTGCATAGCTTTCATGGTTTATCTAGTTTCTATAGACACTTTGTTAAAGACTTTAGCACCATTGCAGCACCACTCACTGAACTTATCAAAAAGAACATAAGTTTTAGGTCAGGTAGTGACCAAGATAAAGCTTTTAATTGCATCAAGGATAAATTAAGTTCTGCACCCTTACTTGCTTTACCTAACTTTGCAAAAGCTTTCGAGATTGAGTGTGATGCTTCAGGTATTGGCATTGGAGCTGTTTTGATGCAGGAAAGGCACCCAATTGCTTACTTTAGTGAAAAGTTAAGTGGAGCAAGCCTTAATTATCCTACTTATGATAAAGAGATGTATGCATTGGTACGAGCTTTGGAGACATGGCAACATTACCTTTGGCCTAAAGAGTTTATCATCCATACTGACCATGAATCTTTAAAGCACTTGAAGGGACAAGGAAAGTTGAACAAAAGACATGCTAAGTGGGTTGAATTTATTGAGACCTTTCCCTACATCATCCAATATAAAAAAGGTAAGGAAAATGTGGTTGCTGATGCATTATCTCGCAGGTACGCCCTTATCTCTACACTTATTGCAAACTTATTAGGATTTGAACACATTAACGATTTATATGTGAATGATCCTGACTTTGCTAATGTGTATAGAGCATGTGAGGTGTCAGCCTTTGAGAAGTTTTATAGGCATAAGGGTTTCTTATTTAGGGAAAATCGTTTATGCATGCCTATAAGTTCTTTAAGGGAGTTGGTTGTAAGAGAAGCTCATGAGGGTGGTCTAATGGGTCATTTCGGAGTTAGGAAAACCCTAGATGTCCTAAATGAACATTTCTTTTGGCCACGAATGAAACGAGATGTTGAGAGGATATGTGCGAAATGCATCACATGCAAACAAGCTAATTCTAGAGTTTTACCTCATGGCTTGTATACCCCTCTGCCCATACCTAACCATCCCTGGGTTGATTTATCTATGGACTTTGTACTAGGATTGCCACAAACAAAAAAGGGTAGGGATTCTATATTTGTTGTTGTTGATAGATTTTCAAAGATGGCACACTTCATCCCATGTCATAAAATTGATGATGCAAACAACGTGGCTAACTTATTCTTTAGAGAAGTAGTACGTTTGCATGGCATGCCACGAAGCATTGTTTCAGATCGGGATACAAAGTTCTTAAGCTACTTCTGGAAGACTTTGTGGGGTAAGTTAGGTACTAAGCTATTGTTTTCAACTACTTGTCACCCACAAACTGATGGGCAGACTGAGGTAGTTAATCGAACACTTTCTACTCTTTTGCGTGCTATTATTCAAACAAATTTGAAAGCATGGGAAGATTGTTTACCACATGTCAAGTTTGCGTATAATAGGAGTGTTCATTCTACTACTAGTTACTCTCCCTTTGAAATCGTATATGGTTTTAATCCATTGACTCCTTTGGATTTGGTACCTATACCTGTCAATAAGTATGCCAACTTAGATGGGGAACGCAAAGCAGACATCATAAAAAAATTGCATGAGAAGGTGCGACAACATATTGAAAAACAAACTGAGCAACACGCATCCCATGCCAACAAGGGACGAAAGAAGGTGGTGTTTGAACCTGGTGATTGGGTTTGGGTGCATATGCGCAAGGAACGGTTCCCAGCTCAAAGGTGTTCGAAGCTACAACCCAGAGGAGATGGTCCCTTTCAAGTTGTCGCCCGCATTAATGACAATGCTTATAAGTTGGAACTTCCTGGTGAGTATAATGTGAGTGCAACATTTAATGTTTCTGATCTTTCCCCTTTTGATATAGGTGATGATTCGGGGACGAATCCTTTTGAGGGAAGGGGGAATGATGAGAATCATGGAGATGATGGGTGGAAAGCTTCAATGGTTGCAAAGGGTCCATTGCACATTCCAGAGGGCCCAATAACACGAGTTAGAGCCAAAAAGATTAAAGAAGCCTTAAATGGGCTGATTCAGGACATTCAGGCCAACCCAGCTTCAAATGGTGCGAATTCAAGTTTGACAAGGAGTCAAGACATAATTAATATAATTAGAATACTTAATAGGGAAGAATAAGTAATAGGATTTCTTCCTAAATATTATTATTTATGTTGGAATTTGTCCACAATTAAGAATTCTTCCAAAATAAGGATTTGTCCTAAGTAGGAATTTGTGCCTCTTTAGGATTGCTATCTTAGCCTATAAATAGGCACCCCTTGTAAGCTCTGAAGGCAAACAACTTTGAGTGAAATAGAAAGCAAGGGTTTTTTTCCTTCAGTTCTTTTAAGCACTAAAGAACTTATCAATAGGTAATTCTTCTTGTGGCATTCTAATCGACTTATCACTCCCAATTCCTTTCTTTTCTGGAGTGTGGCGTCCATATCCTTCTTAAATACCCTAGGTTCGTGTTTCTTCCAAGGGTGGGTCTAGGTTTTGTGATATTAAACTCTGGTTTAGCTTTCCTGGTTGTTCTTTGATTCCTTATGTGTGTTGGGTCCCTAAGCCATTTCTTTTGGGGTTTTTTCGCATCAGTGGTCAGGGGTCAGTAAAAGTTAGAAAAGGAAAGTTGAAAGATGTTCTGCATGTTAAAGGACTCAGATATAATTTAGCATCTGTCAGCCAATTATGTAACGATGACCACAAAGTGATATTCACAAAAACAGGTTGCCATGCAAAAAGTCAAGAAGGCAATACTGTTGCAGCCGGGAAGAGAACAGCTAGAAATTTATATGTGATTGATGAGGATAAGACAAATAGATGTTTACTCACCAAAGAAGAAGAAAATCAACTTTGGCATAGGAAGTTGGGACACTTATCACAAAAGAACATGAGGAAGCTGACCACTACTCATACAATCAGAGACATTCCCAACTTCAGAAGAGAGAGAGAGTATGTTTGCTCAGCATGCTCTAAAGGAAAACATGCCAAAAAGTAGTATAAGACGAAAGAGTTCAATTCTGAAGCAGTGCTTGACATTGTGCATACTGATATGTGTGGACCAATAAGGACAAAAGGGTTGAAAGGTGAGAGGTATTTCATTTTGTTTGTTGATGATTATTTGAGAAGGACCTCTCTCATGCACCTTAAACACAAGTCGGAAGTTTTGAATTGCTTCAAGTGATATAGAAGATTGGCTGAAATGAGAGTGGAAGAAAGATCAAAGTATTGAGGTCAGATCAAGGCACTGAATTTACAAATAAAGCTTTTAAAGATTATCTTGAAAAGCATGGAATTTATCATCAAACGGCAATAGCAAGAACACCTCAATAGAACGGGGTGGTAAAGAGAAAAAATAGAGCTGTGGTTGAAATGGCAAGGACTCTACTGCTGGAATCTAAGCTTCACACAAGATTTTGGACAGAAGCAACATTTATAGTCGTGCATCTACTAAACAGACTATTACTGAGGCCCAATATTGATAAGACTCGATATGAGCTATGGAGTGAGAAGAAGACAACAGCCAAGTATGTCAGAGTATTTGGCAGCCTATGTTTTGTGAAGAATATTGAACAAAACTTGGGAAAATTCAATGCTAGGTCTAATGAAGGCATCTTTGTGGGATACTCAGAAAAGACAAAAGGTTACAGAGTTTTCCTGCATAAGCTGGGAAAAGTGATCACTTCCAGTGATGTGAAAATAGATGAGAACTGGAAAACAATGTAGAATGGAGAAGCTGAGGACAAAGAAGAAGATGACTTCAATGTGGATGAGGAATCAGACCAACCTGAAGAAAAGGAACAAGAAGTAAGTTCAGACTTAGAGAAGAATGAGTCTGAAGATGAAGAAAGAGATCCTCTTGCAATTAAGATGAGGCAAGGTAGAAGGACAAAGAAAACATGGATCAATGCTCATCAAGAAGACCAGATCATAGGTGACCCATCAGCAAGAGTTACAACAAGAAGAAGAATTGTGGGAGCTACTGCTTTACTCTCACAAGTTAAACCTAAATCTGTTGAAGAGGCTATTCAAGACAAAGCCTGGGTCAAAGCTATCAATGAAGAGCTAGATCAAATTGAGAAGAATGATACATGGGAGCTAGTTCTAAGACCTACTAACAAAAATGTCATAGGAATGAAATGGGTGTTTAGGAATAAACACAATGAAGATGGCAAGGTGGTGAGGAACAAGGCCAGGCTGGTTTACAAAGGCTACATGCAGATACAAGGTGTAGATGTTGATGAAACTTTTGCACCATTAGCAAGGTTAGAAACTATCAGAATGTTCCTAGCTTTGGCAGCACACAAGAGGTATAAAGTATATCAGATGGATGTGAAATCCGCCTTCCTGAATGGGCTCCTGAAAGAAGAGGTGTATATTGAACAACCCAATGGAGTACAGATCAGTGAAGATGAGAATCACGTGTGCAAGCTGAAAAAGCCTTGTATGGTCTTAAATAAGCCCCAAGAGCATGGTAGAGTAGGCTAGATGAATACTTGAGAAGGTTGAACTTTAGAAAAGGAACGATTGATAATAACCTATACGTGTTCAACTCAGAGAAAGGCTAGTTGATAACCATAGTATATGTGGATGACATCATCATCAGAAGGGATCACTCTAAGCTATGTCAAGATTTTGTACAGAAGATGAGTGAAGAATTTCAGATGTCGTTGATTGGAGAAATGACGTACTTTCTTGGATTACAGATAAAGCAGTGTGAAGAAGGTATCTTTATTTCTCAAACAAAATATGCCAAAGAGATGTTGAAAAAGTTTGACATGGAGGACAGCAGACCCGTCAGTACCCCTATGATAGTGGGCTGCAAGTTAACAAAAGAATAAGAAGGAAGGAGTACTAGCCCTACAGAATATAGGAAGATGATAGGGAGCCTTCTGTACCTTACAGCATCAAGGTCTAATCTTATGCAAGCTGTGTGCACTACCAGTAGGTTCCAAGCTGATCCTAAGGAATCTTATGTGTTGGCAATGAAAAGAATCCTAAGGTGCCTCAAAGGAACACTTGAAATGGGTTTGTCGCTACAGCTTCTACTTGGGTTCAAACTGTGATCATGGTTAAGTAGAAAGTAGAACAGTGTTGTTTTCAGCAGAGCTAAGGCAGAGTATATGGCTGCTTGTGCAGCATGTACACAGGTGATATGGATGCTAAGACAATTGGCAGACTTGGGTGTTAAAGTGAAGTTACCAGTAAGTGTACTTTGTAATAATCAAAGTGCTATTGATCTCATCAAGAATCCAGTTCAACATTCGAGGAGCAAGCATATTGACGTCCGGTATCACTTCATCAAACATCAAGTGGAACAAGGTACAATTCAATTGGAGTATGTTAGCACTAAAGAACAAATTTCAGATATTCTAACTAAAACTCTGTTCACATAGTTGTTTGAAAAGCATAGATTAAGTCTATCTGTGCAGATGCCTCCTCAAGCCTGAAATTCAGGTGAATCCTCCATCTCTACTTTGCGAGTTTTTTAGATTTGTAATTGGTTGGCAAAGGGGGAGAGGAGCAACAGTGCAGGGGGAGCTGTTAATAAAGGGGGAATGCATATTTAGGGGGAGTTAAAGTTGCAATTGCTGTATAATGGCTTTTGTTATGAGTGTTGCCAACAATTACAAAGGGGGAGATTGTTATTCACACAGCCTTGTATGGGTTGTAATTGCTGTCAACTAGCTTTACATGTGTAAGTAAATTGAAGTTACATAGAAGGGCAAAAAGGTAAAACCACACAAAAGGGCAAGAAAGTAAATTCACTGTGTAAGCCATGTTAAGGTTTTATGGAATGAACAGTGCATTCGATGGATGAAGACAGTAAACAATGCAGCCATTAACAGTATTCGTCATGAACAGTACGCACAGTGAAGCCGTTGTCGAAGATAGGAGAGAAACAGACATGACGATAAGACCAGATTGGGAACCAGGGAGACCAGATCCGAGCTAGAATGGGTGAGATGAGACAAGATCAAGAACGGGTGAGAGAGATTCAGTAGCTAGACGTTGGTAGAGAGAGAAACAGTTGGTCAAAAAAACAAAGAAACGGGTCGACGGGAGAGAAAACTAAGTGACGGCTAGACGGGTCTGGACAGTAGGACGAAGAAAAGTGGACCACCAATAGAACAGGGAGGAAATCTGGCCAAGTGCGTGAACAAAAAAGAGAAATTCGATCAAGAGAGAGAAATCTGATGATAAGAGAGAGAAACCAGGCGGGAAGAGAGAGAAATCCGGTGGTAGGAGAGAGAAATCCAGTGGGATGGTGAGAGAGAAATGGACAGGCAAGCCGTGAGACAGTAAGATCGTGAGATAAGGAGACGGGTGAGACCATAAGACGTTGAAAGCAGGAATTGTGTGAAACAACCTAGAAAAGAAATTTGGCAAAGCACGTAAAGAACTCAACGTTTTTCTAGGTTTCTTCAAGAGAGGTTAGGGAGCATTGTGGTGAACTTCAAAGCAGTAGTGCAACAGCCTTTCAATTCAATAAAGGCAAGACAAGCTAGAAGAAGGGTAGACACAGTATGTGACACTCTTTTTATTGTACTTGCTTAGTAATTGCAATAGTGAAAAGAGCAGAGAATTAAAGACATCCATTGTAACCTATATTTACAAGTATAGTGGATAGTCTCGGTAGAGGGAGAGTCCTTACCACTGTGGATGTACGTTGACGGAACTACGTAAATCTCGTGTGTCCTTAATTTGCTCTATGTTCTGTATTTTGAATTGAGTTGTGAATGCAGCTAAAGTATCAACCAACCCATAACCTAACTAATACCTAAACAAGAACATCTGTATTGTCTATTTGGCAAGGTGTCTGAAATGTGACTTTGGGGACTATTGTGTTTAGTAGGGAGCAATAGATCTGCCTTAGTCAAATCTGAGAAAGAGTTCGCTTTTAAGAAGAGGTTGAAGTTGTTCACTTACCTGCAAATTACGAATTGTGGTGATACTGATTCACCCCCCTCTCAATATCACAAACTAGTAGATCCTAGGGAGAAGTTGGGAACTTCAAATATACATGCAAAAAGGGTAACATTTTAGGTTTATTTGAGCTTATAGGCTTGACTAGGTCTTAATACATTATCTAGGGTTTTCACATTGACTTTTATGCCTAGTTGTTATTAGTTGTAGTCTTATAAGAATTCTTACATCAAGGAAAATTTATTGAAGTTCCCTACTTCACCTTAAGATCTACTAGTCTGTAATTCTAAGAGGGGGGTAAATTAGTATTACACCCCTTCTTTTTAATTGATAGGTGAATAACTTCAAACACTTTTCAGAAATGAACTCTTTTTTAGATTCAATTATGGTAGATCTATTGTTACCTACTAGTCACAATAATCCCCAAAGTTACCTTTCAAACATCTTGCCTATTAGATGAATCGGTTGTTCTTGAATAGGTCTTCTTTTAGATTATGGGTTTAATGATTCTTTAGCTGTGTTCACAACTCAATCCAAAACACAGAATGTAAATTCAAAGTAAGAACACGAGAGATTTATATGGTTCCGTCAATGTGACGTACTCCATGGTGGTAGGGATTCTTCCTCTACCAAGTCAATCCACTATTCTTGAGAATACCAGTGTGGTATCCCCTATGATTACAATGGATGTTTTAATCTTCTACTCCTTTCACTATTGCAAATACAAATCAATCACAATACAAAGAGTGTCACTTATTGTATCTACCCTTCTTTTAGCTTGTGTTGCCTTTGTTTGATTGAATAGGCTACTTCACTACCGCTTGGAAGATCACCAAAACTCTCTCTAACCTCTCTTGAAGTAATCTAGAAATACATTAAGTTCTCTCAAATGTTACACTAAATTTCTTCTCTAGGTTGTCTCACCCAACTCTTAGTCTCACCGTCTCACAGCTTGCACTCACCCTTTAAGTCTGTTGTTTCAAGTCTCACGGATTGCATCATGCTTGTGGTTTGTCGTTTCATGTCTCTCGACTTGCACCACACTCATGGTCTGTTGTCTCAAGTCTCTTGGCCTGCACCATGCTTCTGGTTCTAATGGTTCATGTTTCTCAACCTGCCTCCCGCTTTTGGTTCTTTTGGTTCACCTTTCTCGGCCTGCCTCCAACTTCTGGTTTCTCTAGTTCACGTCTTTTGACCTGCCTGCCACTTCTGATTTTTCTGGTTCACATTTCTCGGCCTGCCTCTAGCTTTTAGTTTTTCTGGTTTGCGTTTCTCAGCCTACCTCTAACTTTTATTTTTTCTAGTTCATGTTTCTCGGCCTGCCTCACATTTCTGGATTTGCTCTCACCGTTTTTGGTCCATCATGCCCCGTTGCACGTTCTGGTCTATTAAGCCCTATCATACATTCTGGTTTGTCATGCCTGGTGGGTCGTTCTAGTCTGTCATGCCTGGTGGGTCATTCTGGTCTGTCATGCTTGGTGGGTTGTCTTCTCTTTCGGGTGGTCTTACAAATACCAGATCTCTTGCTTCTCTTCCGAGTGATTTGTTTCTGATTTCTTTTCTTACAAGTGGTGCATTTCTGGTTTGCTCTCCCGATGGTGTATTTCCCATTTGCTCTCCTGGTGTTCTAGTTTTCTACATTTGTTCTCCCAATGGTCTGGTTTTCCACGTTTGCTCTCCCGGTGGTCTAGTTTTCATGTTTGCTCTTCGAGTGGTGTATTTCTCACTTACAATGGTGGCTTGGTGGTGTGTATTGCCTTCTCTTGCTCTACCGATTTATATACTCCCTTCTATGCAAACCCTAGTAGGGTTTACTGGAGCTGCAGCGAATTTCCTTTCTTGCCCCTCTATGTGGCTTTATATTACCATTCCATGCAAACCCTATTAAGGTTTACTGGAGCTAGTGAATTTCCTTTTTTGCCTCTCCATATGGCTTCATATTACTATTCCATAAAAAATTCAGCATTATCCTCCTTAATTTATTTTTCTTGATCTTTTCTTTCTACTAAAAACTCATCCCTTGAATGCTTGAACAAGCCACTTCTACTTGCACACTTAAATCTGGTTGACAACAATTACAACCTATACAAGGTTGTAGGAACAACAATCTCCCCCTTTGTAATTGTTTGCGACACTCACAACAAAAGCCATTATGCAGCAGTCCTTCATAATCTTCTTAGAGTAATAATCCAGAAGTAGATGGATTACAACTCTCCCTAAATATACACTGCCCCTTCCTTAACAGCTCCCCTTGCACTATTACTTCTCTCCCCCTTTGCCAACTAATTACAAATTTGAAAAACCCACAAAGTAGAGTTGCCAACTAAACTCATTTTATCCTTTTCAAACAACTCTATGGACAAAAGTGTAGTTAGAATATCTAAGATTTGATCTTTAGTACCGACATAGTCCAACTGAATTATGCCCTCTTCCACTTGATCCTTGATAAAGTGATATCGAATGTCAATATGCTTACTCCTTGAATGTTGAACTAGATTCTTTACTGAGATCAATTACACTTTGATTATCACAAAGTACACTCATTGGTAACTTCACTTCAACACCCAAATAGACCAATTGTCTTTGCATCCATATCACCTGAGTACATGCTGCACAAGCATCCATATACTCAACCTCTGCTGTGCTCAAAGCAACACTATTTTGCTTTCTATTTATCCATGCAACACACTTTGAACTCGAGTAAAAGCTACAACCACTGGTTGATTTTCTGTCATCTGTACTTCCTACCCAGTTTTCATCAGTGTATGCTCGTAGTTTTACATAATCCATGACAGGATACCACAAACCCATTTCCAGTGTCCCTTTAAGGTATCTTAGGATTCTTTTCACTGCTAACACATGAGATTCCTTAGGATTAGCTTGGAATCTGCTAGTGATGCACACAATTTGTATGAGATCAGGCCTTAATGTTGTAAGGTACAAAAGGCTCCCTATCATCTTCTTGTATTCCATAGGGCTTGTACTCCTTCCTTCCCGATCTTTTGTTAACTTGTAGCCTACTGTCATAGGGGTACTAATAGGTCTGCTATCCTCCATGCCAAACTTTTTCAGCATCTCTTTGGCATATTTTGTTTGAGAAATAAAAATACCTTCTTCACCCTATTTTATCTGTAATCCAAGAAAATGAGTCATTTCTCAAATTCCTCACTCATCTTCTATGCAAATTCTTCATATAACTCAGAGTGATCCCCTCCAAAGATGATGTCATCTACATATACTATGGTTATCAGTTGGCCTTTCTCTGAGTTAAACACATATAAGTTATTTATCAACTATTCCTCTTCTAAAGTTCAACCTTCTCAAATATGCATCTAGCTTGCTATACCATGCTCTTGGGGCTTGTTTAAGGCCATACAAGGTTTTCTTCAGCTTGCACACGTGTGTCTCATCCTCACTGATTTGTACTCCATTAGGTTGTTCAATATACACATCTTCTTTTAGGAGCCCATTCAAAAATGCTGATTTTACATCCATTTGTTAAATTTTATACCTCTTATGTGCTGACAATGTTAAGAACATTCTAATAGTTTCTAACCTTGCTACTTGTGCAAAAGTTTCATCAATATATAGTCTTTCTATCTGAGTGTAGCCTTTATAAGCCAAACTATCCTTGTTCCTCACCACCTTGCCATCTTCATTGTGCTTATTTTTAAACACTTATTTTGTTCCTATGACATTCTTATTATTGGGCCTTGGAACTAACTCCCATGTTTCATTTTTTCTCAATTTGATCTAGCTCCTTATTGATAGCTTTGACCTAGGCTTTGTCTTGTGCAGCCTCTTCAACAGATTTAGGTTCAACTTGTGAGAGTAAAGCAGTAGCTCCTATAATTCTTCTTTTTGTTGTAACTCATGCTGATGGGTCACCTATGATCTAATTTCCTTGATGAGCATTGGTCCAATTCTTCTTTGTCTTTCTCTCTTGCACAATCTTAGTTGCAAGAGAATCTCTTTTATCTTCAGACTCACTCTTCTCTAAGTCTAAATTTACTTATTTTCCCTCTTCTTCATGTTGGTTTGATTCTTCATCTATCTTAAAGTCATCTTCTTCATTGTCCTTAGCTTCTCCATTATGCATTTTTTTTCAGTTCTCATATATTCTCACATCATTGGACATGACCATTTTTCTCAGTTTATGTAGAAAAACTCTATAACCTATTGTCTTTGCTGAATATCCCACAAATATGCTTCATCAAATCAAGCATTGAATTTTCCCAAGTTTTGCTCCTTGTTCTTCACAAAACATGGGCTACCAAAGATTCTAAGATACTTGGCTATTGTCTTCTTCCTACTTTATAGCTCATATGGAGTCTTATCAGTATTGGGTCTTAGTAAAACTTTGTTCAGTAGGCGCACAATTGGAAATGTTGTTTTTGTCCAAATTTTTGTGTAAAGCTTGGATTCTAGCAGTAGAGTTTTTGCCATTTCAACTACAGCTCTATTTTTCCTCTTTACCACCCTGTTTTGTTGAGGTGTTCTTACTGCTATCATCTGATGGCGAATTCCATGCTTCTCAAGGTAATCTTCAAAAGCTTCATTTGTGAATTTAGTGCCTTGATTTGACCTTAATACTTTGATCTTCTTTCCACTCTCATTTTCATCCAATCTTCTATATCTCTTAAAGCATTTCAAAACTTCTGACTTGTGTTTAAGGTGCATGATGTAGGTCCTTCTAGAATAATCATTAACAAATAAGATAAAGTACCTCTCACCATCCAACCTTTTTGTTCTCATCGACCCATACAGATCAGTATGTATAATGTCAAGAACTACTTTAGAATTGAACTCTTTGGTCTTATACTACTTTCTGACCTATTTTCCTTTAGAGCATGCTGAGTAGACATACTCCCTCTCTCTCTTGAGGTCTAGAATGTCTTTCATTGCATGACTAGTGGTTAGCTTCTTCATGTTCTTCTGTGGTAAGTGTCCCAGCCTCCTATGCTAGAGTTGATTTTCTTCTTCTTTTGTAAGTAAATAGCTTCTTATCTTGACCTCATCAATCACATATAAATTTCCAATTGTTTTCTTCTCAGCTGCAATAATATTGCCTTCTTTACTCTTTTCTTGGCAACTTGTTTTTGTGAATATCACTTTATGGTTTTCGTTGCATAGTTGACTGATAGATGCTAGATTATATCTGAGTCTTTCAATGTGCAGAACATCCTTTAGCTTTCCTTTTCCAATATTTAATGACCCTTGACCACTGATGTTGAGTGAATCATCATTACCAAACTTGACTTTGCCTTTTCATGACTTGTTCAACTTTGATAAATTACTCGTCTCCTATCATGCTTGAAGTGCATCCACTATCAAGGATCCACTGCTTATCCTTGTAATTAGCCTTTAGTGCAATTTCAACTATATTAGCATCCTCCCATTTAGCTCTATATTCCTTCTTTTGAACTAGATAGGTTTCTTCTTTTTCTCATATTTGACTGTACTAGTTGGTTTTACTGTGCCATCGAGTGCCTTCTCTTGCTCAGGGAGAAGTGTCATGCATTTCTTGGCATTATGGCCATCCTTGTTCCAAGTCTCCCAATATAGCAAACTTGTTCTTTGAAACCACTGGTTTGGGCTTCCACCAACAATCCTTGTTAGTGTGTCTTTACTTTTTACAGTATGTGCAAGAACTCACGACAGGTGTTCTCCTTTGAATTTTGTATTGTCTCAACCTATATGTAGCATCGTATCTTCTCAAGTTGGAGATATATACTGGCCTTCTCCATAAGCAGTTACTTGCCTTATGACCCCAAACTCTACAATAAAGACAATGACTTTGAAACTGCCTCTTCTTGGTTCTAATCATAACTTGTTTTCTTTTGTTCATTACTTATTGTGTAGGCAAGGTTGTTGGCTTCTTTACTTGTGTGGCTTTTATTTTAGCCACTTTCTTCTGTTCAGCCATTGCCTTTGGCTAGCTAACTTTCTTTTCTTCAATTTTGTTTGCAACCCTAGGTTGCTTCTTTAAATCTTGTTTATTTTCAGCCTTCACTATTCCTAACTAATCAGTCTTTTCTTTCTGAGACGTAGTAGCTATGGTTGCTGCTCTTTAACCATATACACCATTTTTGGCCCTAGCTTTGGTTTGATAATTGTCTTCTATTCTTTAGTTATCTTCTCGTGATTCACAGCCTTCTCTTTTAACTCCTGTGGCAAAGTCTCATTCTCTTTAGACAATACAGCCTCAAATTGCTGCACTTTCTCTTCATTTTTCTTTTCTCTTGCAAAGCTTGCTCCTCCTACCACTTCAAGCTTCTGCAAGTTCTCTTCACTCCTTTTGAGTTATTGCTGAAGTATCAGCAACCCTATCTCCTTTTATTCAATTGTTAAAGTCCTTGAACCAAGTTCTATAGTAAGGTCTTCACATATTTTGATATGTTCTTCAAATCTTCTCTTCAAGTTGTTCAGGCCTTATTTCATCTTTTTGACTTTTGCTTCCTCAATCTTTGCTTCAACTTGTTTTGTATGGGCTTCCAAACTTCTTATGGTTCCGCCCCTTCTGATTATCTCCTTTAAAGCTACTTCTAACTCAACTTCAAGATCTGGTTCTTCTTCATCAATCTCCTCTTCCTCTTCAGAGGTTGAACTACCACATCGAGCTGATGCCATAAAGGCATGTTCATCTGATGAGTCTACATCTTCCTCCTCATCGGCTTCTTTTTTCTGGATCATATAACTCTTGAATAAGCCTCTCTTCTTCTTTTGTGGGTTAGCAATCTTCTTGCTGGACTTTCTTGACTTGAATGATTGTCTTCTCCATTTTGAATTTTGCTCATCATCACTATCACCATCCTCATCTTCATCATCAAGTTTCACTTTGCACTGAGAAGCAAAGTGTCCAGTCTACCCACAACGATAACATCTCAAAGACAATTGTCCTTTTCCCTTCTGAGACCTCTTTTTGAATTTCCTTGTGAAGTAAGCCAACACTTCACCTTCACTTTCTTCCTCATTATCATCATCATCATCCTCACTGGATAATTCTTGCTCTTCTCGTATCTTCAAGTGTCTCATAGCTTTGAAAGCTGCCTCCTTTGATACTTTTGATGTTAAGGAGCTTTCAACTGACTTTATTCTCATCTCATATACAATGAGATTACACTGGAGAACATGCAGTGATGTAGAATTGAGATCTCTACTCTCCTCTATGGCTACCACCTTTGAGGCAAACCTCTCAGGCAAAATTCTCAAAATTTTCTTCATAATAGATGAGTCCTTCTTGTTCTTCCCATAACTTCTAAGGTTGTTTACAGCATCAATAACCCTGGTGAAGAACTCTTGGACTATCTCATTCTTCTGCATTCTAAGGGATTCATATCTATCCTTGAAAACTAAAGCTTGGCCTCCTTCATTCTGCCATCACCTTCATAGACCTTCTGCAATCTGTCCCATATCTCTTTAGTAGATTTGCAATCCATAACTTTAGCATATTCAACATCTTTCAATGCTGAAATGATGACATTTGAGGCCTTCCCATTGATCTCAAACTGCCTTAATTCCTCTAGGGTTGCATTTTACTTTCTTTTGGAGGCTTAAAACCCTCTTGTATAGATTTCACCACATTCATGCCCATAGTCGCAAATACCACCTACATTCTCGCTCTCCACATATGATAGTTAGTTCCATTAAAGATTGGAACCTTCTTGCTATAAGAAGTGCTGGAGTTGGTACCAACATCCATTTGTCAATATGCTGAACAAGTTAAAACTTTTGAAACCCTTCAAACTAGTACACTAAGCTGTTAAGCTTCAAATTGGTAAACCATGCTCTGATACCAATTGAAGTTCCCTACTTCACCTTATGATCTATTAGTCTGTAATATCGAGAGGGGGAATGAATTAATATTACACCCCTTCTTTTTAATTGATAGGTGAAGAACTTCAAACTCTTCTTATAAATGAACACTTTCTCAGATTCAACTAAGGTAGATTTATTGTTACCTACTAGTCATAATAGTCCCCAAAGTTACCTTTCAGACACCTTGCCTATTAGACGAATTGGTTGTTCTTGACTAGGTCTTCTTTTAGTTTATGGGTTTGATGATTCTTTAGTTGTGTTCACAACTCAATTCAAAACACAGAATGTAGCCCTCTTTGGCTTTAGGTTTGTCGTTCACCTTTATAGCCCTCCTTGGCTTTAGGATTGTCATTCACCTTTGTAGCCCTTGTCATTCTCTCTCAAATTTTACAGCACACATCTTCTTTGAAAGATGTATGGGTGTATTTATAGAGCCTTAAAATTAGGGTCACACAATCATCAACTATCAATATTGATTCCATGGGTTGCCTTATAATTAACGACTAGATTTAATTCCTAAAATTTATGGTCAATGGTAAACAATAACTTCCTAAAATTTAGGGTCAATGGTCAACAATTAACGATCAACCTTCACCCCTAAAATTTTGGTTTATCGACTTTAGGATTGACCTACCATTAACGGTTTTGCCCAACGACCTCTCTACATCCCAATGACATTCATAACATCAAATCAACACAAACAATTATGTGAAATGGTGTTGACAACAAATTCAACATTAGCCATCAAAGATGGGCTCAACAGTGTTAAAGGCATACCTCAGCCTCTAGGGGGTGGCTAAATACATAACATTAGCCTTAACTTCTGCTACATCTCTCTTGATAGAGGTTTGGTGAGTATATCTGTAACTTGCTTTGTGGTAGGCACATACTCTACTTTACTTCAATTTTCTCTACTTTTTCTTTAATGAAATGGTACTTGATTTCAGTATGTTTAGATCTAAAGTGTTGGGCAAGATCCTTTAATAAATTAATGACACTTTAGTTGTCACAACCAATCAACAATGGCAGCCACACATCCACCTTGAGATCTTTAAGCGATTATTTCATCCATAGCATTTAAGTACATGCTCGAGTAGAATCCATATATTCATCCTCTATAGTGCTTAAAGTCATTAAATTTTTCTTCATTCTATGCCATAAACACATCTACTACCCAAATAAAGTGCACCACCTGATGTTGATCTTTTGTCATCACAATTTCTAGCCCGATCAACATCTGTATAACCATATAAATTAAGTTGTCCACTTATATCATAAAGCAACCCATAATTTATTGTGCCCTTAACATATCTTTTACTTCTTTTAGCAGCTATGAGGTGAGATTCCATGGGCTCACTTTGAAATCTAGCACAAAGTGTTGCAACAAAAAAAAGATCAGGCCTTGATGCTGTCAAATACAGTAAACTTCTAATTAACTTTCTATATTCCTTCTAATAAACCATTTTACCTTCTTTATCTTTACTTAACTTTGTTCCAACAGCGATGGGAGTGCTTACTTCTTTAGATTTCTCCATCCCAAACCTTTTTAATAGCTCACAACCATACTTTTCATGGGAGAGAAAATTTCCAACCTTACTTTGCAAAATTTATAGCCCTAAGAAGAATTTCAATTCACCTAAAATTGACATCTCAAACTTCTCCTTCATCTGATCGACAAAAGCAGTACAAATGGTCTTTTTTTCAGTAGCAAAGATTATGTAATAAACATAAACCACAATAATTAATTGGCCCTATTTATCTTCCTTTATATACAAGTTGCTATCCACATTCCCTTTTCTGAGTTTCATATCTTTAAGACATGTATCTAGCCTAGAATACCATGCTCTTGGAGCTTATTTTAATGGCCATGAATATTTTGATTGCTTCAAATTTGGCAACAGGAGCAAAGGTTTCTTCAAAATCGATACCTTTTAATTGTGAGTAGCCTTTGCAAACAAGTCTTGCATTGTTTCTTACAATCTTACCATTTTCATTGAGCTTATTTCTGAATACCCACTTGGTTCTAATGATGTTTTTCCCTTTAGGTCTAGGAACTAAACACCAAATGTTGTTATTTTCAATTTGATCAAGCTCTTTATTCATTACACATACCCATCGTTGTGCTTTAATGCTTTTTCCACTTACTTGGGTTTGACCTTGGAGATCAATGAGGTATGTTCACCACCTTTTAGTCTTCTCTTAGTTTGCACAAAAACCTCTATACTACTTCAACTCCAACTCTTCTTTGAGTTTAAGAATTCCTTGATTCTTCTTCTTTATCACTTGTAATTTGAGAATCAATGTCTTCCTCATGCTAAACAGCCCCTGATTTATCACTTTGAAATTCCTTTTCATTATCACACACGACAACTTTAGTCTCCTTATGTTGTGATTACATTGTGGAACCATCTTTAATAAGGACCTTCTTAGGTTTTACATTGAGAAGAGGAAGGGGTAAATCAATGTAAGATATTTGTTTTTTACAAATTTGTCTGGATTGACCTTTGTGACTTGTTAGAGTTGATGATCAAATTTTATATCTCACTTCTTTATGTAAGAGTGACTATATGAATATGAATCAAGCATAAGCACCACAAAACACACAAAGATTTTTACATGGTTCACCTATAATGTGTGAACTATGTCAACGATATGATAAGATCACTCCTCAATCACACAATCCAAATTTGTTAATAAAGGATATAGTTAACATTATGGAAGGATCACTCCTTAACCACTTACAATGATCTCCCGATCACTCGACGGATTGATCTCCCGATCACTAAAAGAGTTAATCTCTTAATCAATTAAAGGCTTGATTTCCCAATTGCTCTAAGGTCTCTTACCCTTTTTCAAGAAATACATAAAAAGTTTATGACAAAACTTACTTAAGAAAGATCACTCAATATGCATAGGTTACTGTTGCAAAAAAAAAAAAGGATCTTCTCCTTGCTCACTGTCAGTCTTTGCTCAAACTTTACTTGTCTTTTCTCTGTAAGTTCCCTACATTGCTGCTGCTGCTACTGTCTCTCCTTCGCAGGTTCTCTTTGCCACAAGTTCTACCTTCTTTTACCTTGGTAGGTTCTCTCCTCTGCTATTGATGCTGTCTCACTTGCTGGTTCTCTTCTTTTCTTTTTGCCATTGCTGTTATCTCTCCTCTACATGTTTCACTTCTCTACTATCAGTTCTCTCCTTTGCTACTAATTCTTTTCTCAACTATCGATTCTCTTCTCTATAGGTTCTCTAGGCTGCTATTGCTGTCTCTCCTTCGTAGGTTCTCTCTTCTGTAGATTCTTTCCTCTACAAGTTCTCTTGGTTGATACCAATTCTCTCCTCTATTGTTGGTGCTACCTCATCTACTGCTTTAGCAGGTTCTTTTCCTATGTTGCCAAAGCTACTTCACCTAGTACCTTGGCAAGTTATTTTCCTATGTTATTGGTGCTACCTCACCTACTACCTTGGTAAGTTCTCTTCCTGCTACTAATGCTAATTCACTTGTCTTGGCCAGTTCTCTTTACTGTAGCTATTGCCTTCTCCTTACTACAATTGCTTCCTTCTCCTTGCTGTAATTATTGGTTTCTTTGCTACTGCAATTGCTGGTTTCCTTTCTATTGCAATAAATGCTAGTTTCATTGCTACTACACTCTCTTACTTTGGTGCACTACTGCACCTTCTACTTTGCTTGGCTATTGCACCTTCTACTTTGCTTGGCTATTGCACCTTCTCCTTCGGGTTGTTGTTATACCTTCTCTTTCAGATGGCTGCTACACTTCGTTCTCCCTTGGTGTCATTGATTGGTTGCTGCTACATACCTCCTCTATTTGGTGTAGCTGTTGCACATCCTTCTTTCCTCAGTGTGGATGCTGCACATTTTTCTCTCCTACGTATTGCTGCTACACGTTCTCCTCTAGTTTGGTGTGGTTGCTACACATTCTCCTTTGGTTTGGTGTGGCTTCTGCATGCTCTTCTCTAGTTTGGTGTGGCTATTATACATTCTTCTTCTCCCTTTAGTAGGGCTACCTAGTACTACACCTTCCATAGCCAGATGCACCTCTTTTGGCCAACTGCAACTCTCTTTGATGCTACACCTCTCTTGGCTAACTGCACCTCTCTTTGGCACTACAACTCTCTTGACTGGCTACACCTTTCCTTAGTGTTGCACCTCTTTTTGCCTAGCTGCACACACTTTGCCACTTCACCTCTCTTTTTTCGTTCTCTCTTTGGAGCTAGTCAATTTCTCTTTACAGCACAAATATCTTTTGAACAATGTATGGATGTATTTATAATCCTTGAGATTTAGGGTTGCAAAATCAGCAATGATCAATATTGATTCCTAAGGGTTGCCCTACAATCAACGACTAAATTTGATTCCTAAAATTTAGGGTTAATGGTCAATTGTCAACAGTCAACTTTGACCCCTAAAATTTAGGGTCAATGGTCAATATTGACTTATTGATTTTAGAGTTGACTTGCCATCAATAGTTTTGACCAACAACTTCTTTGCATCTCAACAACATTCAAAACATAAAATCAACACAAACCACTATATGAGATGTTGTTTACAAAAAATTCCAATATTGGCCACCAAAGATGACCTCAACAATGTTCAATCACTTTAACATCAAAGTTGTCTACAATTTTCTGCAACCTTTTGTTGTAACATCTAAAGCCTCTTCCATTTGGTATATAGCCTAAGAATATGCCTTCATCAACCTTTTCATCAAATTTTTTGAGATTCTTGCCTTTGATTTTAATAAAGTAAAAGCTTCCAAACACTTTAAAATGTTTTACACTTAGCTTTTTTCCATTCCATAACTCATAAGATGTCTTCTCTATATATGGTCTCATCAAGCATCTATTTTACATTTGAGTTGCAATAGTGATAGCCTCTCTCTAGTAGCCATGTGAGGTACCATACTCAGCCAATATGGTCTTTGCCATATTCATAGGCTTCTATTTTTCCTTTCAGCCACTCTATTTTGTTAGGGTATATAGGGACTAGTATATTCATGCTTCACTCCATGCTTCTCCAAATAATTTTTAAATTCACTACAAGTGTATTCTATCCTGAGTCTTTTAATTTTTCCCCCCAACTGATTTTTAGCCAATCTCCTATAGGTCTTGAAATTATTGAAAGTATATAATTTATGTTTCAAGAACATAATGCAAATCATTCTGGTAAAATCATCAATAAAAGAAATGAATTACCTATCATCCTTTGATGATCTTTGTCTCTTAGGCCTATAAATGTTTGAATGAGTAAGCTCTAATGGCTTCTTTGTTTGAATCTCCATATTTTTGTAGATAACATTCACTATCTTCCTTTTTTGATAAGTACTACAAATGGTATATGTTTCTCTTTTCAACATGGGTACATCTTTCGCAGCTTCATTTTTGGACAACTAGTTCAGCCTATTTTGTCCAAGATGTCCCAATCTTTTATACCATAACAAATTCTTATCTTTGGTCTCATGTAGCATGTGTTTTTGCTATGAGAAACTTTGTATAAGTTTCCATTTGTTCATTTTCCCTTTGTTAGAACAGCACCATTACTTAATCTCTTTACTATATAACCACTCTTGCTAAAAGTAACTTCATGCCTATCATTATAAAGTTGGCTAACACTGATTAGATAGTGTTTTAGCCCTTCAACAAAAAGCACTTCCTCTGATTTTAGCTTTTTTGCACTAATTTCAGCAATACCAACACCTTTAATCTTTAAGGTATCATCATTACTGAATGTGACTATACCTTGGAGATAGGCTCATTACTTCACACACTAGCCTTGTACCTATACTTACTACAGCTCCAGCAAAATCCTTCAAATCTGAATTTTCTCCTTTCACCAAGTTCATGTCTCTTAACTTTAGCAACTATTATGGCAACTTTCTTTCCATCTTTAGCAACCTATCTCCTTTCGATAGCAGTTTCCATCACATCTTCCTAACCCATTTTAGCTTGCGCTAGTTTCTCTTCTCCTTCATGTCATTGTGTTTGCTTTCAAGTACAAACACAATTTTCTTCTTCTCTTCTACCTTCTCATTCAACTTTTCAATATAGCCAAGTCCTTTCTTTCCCATTGAATAAGGTCTTTGTTTGCTTAGACACTTATCCAACTTTTTAGTAGCATCCTCCTTAATAGCATTTGCTAAAAAGGACTCTCCTCTCACTTCCATGGCTTTCATAAAGCTTTCTTTATACTTCTTTAATTCAAACTAAACCTTGTGAAGGTTAGTTTGCAAAATTAGTACTTTTTGCTATTGTGCAATCATTTTAGCTCCAAGATCTTCTTGTATCTTCCCTTGCTCTACCTCAAGTACATTCAGTTCCTTAATTCTCTTCAAGTACTCCTCCTCTTTTGCTTCAAACTCCTTTTCTTTCACCTATAAATCAGATTCATTAACAACAAAATCTTTGTTTAGTTTCCCAAGATGTTTTACCTCTTTTTCCAGCTTGTTATTTTTTGTGCAAACAAACTCTCAATTCATTCTCAAGTTGTTAAACTAACTCTTTCTCTTCTTCTTTAGTTGATTCCTCATCACTCGAGGATTGTTGTTCAACATCTACCTATGTAACTAGCACATTTTTTGCAACATCATCATTAAAATCATCATTAACTTCTTCTTCAAAATCTTCAACATCCAGCTTGCTCAAAAAATTTCTTCTTTTAGATCTAAAGAGTTGTTTTTTTTCCCTTTGGTACTTAAATTTCTAGCTTTAAAATAGTTGAATTTCTTTGTTCTCCTCCTTATGGTCAACTCATCATCATCATCACTATCTACTTCTTTTCTCTTTGGGCAATCCATAACAAAGTGCCCAATTGCTCCACAACTAAAGTACATTAAGAGTAATTTTCCCTTGTACTTCCCTTTTCCTTTACTCATATTTTTTGTGATGTATCCATGACATTATCAAGTTTAGTATCGCCATCTTTTTCTTCAAAGTTACTATTAGATTCTTCTTCTTAGTCTTTAATCTTTAATTTGTTCATTGCTTTGAAAGTTAACTCCTTCTTTGCCTTAGACTTCTTTTCTTTTTTCATTGGGGCTACCTTATTTCATAAGCCACCAATATACTATGAAAATCATCTAAGGGGTAGTCTATCCAAATCTCTATTTCTATGGAGGAAAATTTGGCATTGAAAGCTTCTAGTAAGGTTCTGAATATCTTTCTTACCATAGTAGCATCGTTGATCTCCTCTCCATAACCCCTAATCGAGCATACAATTTCATTTACTCTTGTAAAAAAGGCATCTATAGATTCATCATTCAGCTTTTTTATGTCTTCAAATCTGCTCCTCCAAATTTGTAGCTTGGCTTCCTTCACATCCTCATCTCCTTCATAAATATTCTTCAATTTGTTCCAAATTTATTTGGTTGTGTTGTACCCTTTCACTTTGGTTAATTATTTGTTTGATAAGGAGGTACATAAGGCATTTTTTGCCTTTCCATCACACTCTAAATTCTTTTTATTAGTAGGTGTCATAACAGCACCTTCAGCAATAAGGGTAAAGCCACTAACAGCAGATTCAACACATCCAGACCAAGTGACATTAGATATGGGAGCATTTTATTCTTCAATAACTGATTGTCCATCAAAAGTTGGAATGCCCTTACTGTTAATATTGTTCATACTCTCCATAATATTAACTAGTAATATATAAAGATTCACAATAGTAACAAAACTTTCGGATCTAAGTAGAATGGATCAATAGAGGAACTAGGCTTTAATACCACTTGATAGGGATCTACTTGGGTCTCATACTGAGAGGGGGAGGGGGTGAATAAGTGTGATATGCTTACTTTTTACAAATCTACCCGGATTAAACCTCTGTGACCTAATAAAGTCAATGATCCAATTTTTATCCTGCTTCTTTATGTAAGAACAATCATATGGATATCAAGCAAGCACAAGCACCTAAGAATGCACAAAATTTTTTCATGGTTCACCCCTAATGTGTGAGCTACACACACGATGTGATAGGATCACTCCTAAATCATACAATCCGCTCTTTTTATTATGGGATATAGTTGATGTTATGGAAAGATCACTCCTTGACCACTTGTGGAAGGATCACTCCTTAATTACTAATAATGATCTCCCAATCACTCAAATAGTTAATCTTAAGATCACTAAGAAATTTGATCTCCTAATCACTCAAAGAATTCATCTCCTAATCACTCTAAGGGTCTCCTACCTTTATTCAAGAAGTACATAAAGAGGTTATTACAAAAACTTCCCTGAGAAAGATCATTAAATGTGTATAAGCTACTGTTGCAAAAAATGGATCTCATCCTTCCTCATTGCCGACCTTTGGTCAAGCTTTGTTTGTCTCTCCTCTATAGGTTCTCTCCTTTTCTTTCTACCATTGCTACCTCTTTTTACTGTGCACTCTTTCTTTCTCCTTTATTGTTGTAATCTTTCTGCTTTTGTTGAAACTGCTGCCTCCTTCTTTCTTTAGTGTTGTTGCTATTTCTTTCTACTAGTACACTCTCTTTACTGCTATTATTACCTTCTCCTTATTGCAGCTGCTACCATTTCCTTCCTATAGTTGCTATCTTCTCCTTGTTGTAGCTATTACCTTTTCCTTGCTGCTGCTACGGGCTTCTGCCACTACACTCTTCTCCTTCCATTTGGTGTTCTATAGCTAGGTCTCTCTTCCTTTATGCCACACAACTCTCTCCTCCTCATTACCAATGTTGTCTCTTCTCCCTATTATCACTACACTCTTTCCTCCTAGATACTACTTCACTCTTTCCTCCTGGATGCCACTACAGTCTCTTCTCCTAGATGTCGTTGCACTCTCTCTTTCTAGATGTTGTTGTAATTTATTGAGCCTATCTTTAATGGCTAATGTTGGATTTATTGTCAACACTATCTTACATTGTTATATGTGTTGATTTGATGTTATGAATTTCATTAAGATACAAAGAGGTCATTGGGAAAAATTGTTGATGGCAAGTCAACCCTGAAGTCAATGAGTCAATGTTGACCATTGACTATTGAGCATTGATTGTAAATTTTAGGAATCAAATTTGGCCATTGATTGTAGTGCAATCCTTAAGAATCAATGCTAATCATTGATGAGTATGTAACCCTAATCTTGAGGCTCTATAAATACCCCTATGCATCTTATAAGACTGATGTGTTGGTTGCAAAAAAATTGAGAGAAAAGCAAGGGTTATAAAGGTGAATGGCAAACCTAAAGATAAAGAAAGGTGAATGGCAAACCTAGCACCAAAGAGAGGTGCAACCAGCCAAGGGAGTTATAGTAGTAGCCAATAAAAGAAGAGGTGACAACAACCACTAAAGAAGGAGGTAGCCACACCAACCAAAGAAGCTATTGCAATTGGTAGCTACACCAAAGCAAGAAGAAGGTAGTAGCTGACCAAACCAAAGGGAGATGAAGAAGGCAACAACCAGCCAAACAAAAGGGAGAAGAAGAAGGTTGCCCTACCAAAGGGAGAACAAGGTGTAGCAGCCAGTAGCCATACCAAACTAGTAAGAGAGACATGCAGCAACCACACCAAACTAACAAAGAAAACGTACAGCAACAACACCAGACCAGAGGAGACATGCAATAGCCACACCAAACGAGAGGAGACATACAACAACCACACCAAACCATAAGAGAAGGTGCAGCAGCCACCAATAAGGGAGCTTACAACATAATTAGTAGCTTGTAGCTACCAACAGCAGGTGAATCACACGCAGCAATAGCAACAAGTGTAGGTAGTAATAGTAGCAAGTCCAGCAACTTGCAGCAACAGGTGAGGCAACCTACCATGGTAGCAAGGGAGGTACTCTTTACAGTAGGACAAGTAGTATAAATAGGAGAAGAAACCTACGAAGGCAGCAAGTGAGGCATCACCAATAGTAGAGGAAGAGAACCTATAACAAAGATAACTTACAGATGTAGAAAAGCTGTAGAGAAGAAGAAACTAATAAAGCTTGAGCAAATACCAGTAGTGAGGAAGGAGAAGATCTGTTTTCTGCAATAGCAGCTTGTGCACATTAAGTGATCTTTCTTAAGAAAGTTTTAGTCTAAACTCTTTATGTATTGTTTGAAAAAGTGTGAGAGACCCTTAGAGTGATCAAGAGATTAACTCTTCTAGTGATCAGGAGATCAAACCTTCAAGTGATAGGGAGATCAACTCGTCAAGTGATTAGAAGATCCTTATGAGTGGTTAAAGAGTGATCCTTCCACTACATAACTATATCCCTTGACAACAAGAGTGGATTCTGTGATTTAAGAGTGATCTTATCACAACATGGACGTAACTCACACATTATGGGTGAACCATGTAATGTTCTTAGGTGCTTGTATTTGATTGATATTCATACGACTGCTCTCACATAAAGAAGAAAGATAAAAATTGGATCATCAACTTTAATAAGTAATAGAGGTTATTTCAAAAGATTTGTAAAAATTAAGCATCTCACATTGATTTACCCCTTCCCCCTCTCAATGTGAGACCTAAGAAGGTCTTTATCAAGTGGTATTAAAGCTAGTTTCCTTTATTGATCCATTTTGTCTACTTTGATCTAAAGTTATTTGTTACTATTATGAATTTTTGTCTCTACTGCTAGTTGATATCATAAATAGCATGAACAGTGTTAACAGCAAGGGCATTCCTACTTTTAATGAATAGACTTATCAGTTATAAAAGAATAGGATGCTTCCATATCTGATGTCACTTGGTTTGAATGTGTTTAAATCTATTATTAGTCACTTTATCCCTATTATTGAAAGTGATGCTATGATGCTTATTGAAAACAAGAAGTTAGAGTGTGATGGAAAGGTAAGAAATGCCTTGTATGCCTCCTTATCAGACATAGAATTCACCAAAGTGATAGGGTGCAATACAACCAAACAAATTTGGGACAAATTAAAGAACATTTATAAAGGAGGCAAGGTTATGAAAGAAGTCAAGTTACAAATTTGAAGGAGTAGATTTGAAGACATAAAGATGTAGAATGATTAATCTGTGGATGCCTTTTTCATAATAGTCAACAAAATTGTGTGCTCCATTAAAGGCTATGGAGAGGAGATCAATAATGCTATTATGGTAAGGAAGTTACTTAAAGCCTTACCAGAAGCTTACAATGCCAAAGTTTCTTTTATAGAAGATAGAGATCTTGATAGGCTACCCCTAGATGACTTGCACAACATATTGGTGGCTTATGAAATGAGAATAACCCTAATAAAGAAAGAAAAGAAGACTAAGGTAGAGAAGGAGTTAGCCTTCAAGGTAATGAACCATGTTGGCTAAGCATGGTACTTCACATGGCTACTAAAGAGAGTCTATCACCACTACAACTTAAATTTAAAACAGATGCCTGATGAGACCACGTATAGAGAAGACACCTGATGAGCTATGAAATGGAAAGAAGCCAAGTGTAAAACACTTTAAATTTTATGAAAGCCCATGCCTTATTAAAGTCAAAGGCAAGCATCTCGGTAAATTTGATGAGAAGTCTAATGAAGGCATATTATTGGGCTATATACCAAATGGAATAGGCTTTAGATCTGTTAAGCCTATCTTTAATGGCTAATGTTGGATTTGTTGTCAACACCATCTTACATGGTTATATAAGTTGATTTGATGTTATGAATGTCATTGAGATATAGAAAGGTCATTGAGAGAAACTGGTAATGAGAGGTCAACCCTGATGTTGAGGAGTCAATGTTGACCACGACCCTAAATTTTAAGGGTTAAGATTGACCATTAACCATTGACTATTGACCATTGACCTTAAATTTTAAGAAGTTAATGTTAACCATTGACCCTAAATTTTAAGAAGTTAACGTTGACCATTGACCCTAAATTTTAAGAAGTTAACGTTGACCATTGATCCTAAATTTTAAGAGGTTAATGTTGGCCATCGACACTAAATTTTATGACTCAAATATAGCCATTGATTGTAAGGCAACCTTTGAGAATCAATGATAACCATTGATGAACATGTAACCCTAATCTCAAGGCTTTATAAATAACCCTATACGTCTTGTAAGGTTATGTGTGTGGGCTACAAGAGAGAACAATCAACTACAGAAAAATAAGAGAGAATGGCAACCACGGGGAGAGAAGGACAAGCTAAAAAGAGAGCGTAATAAAGTGAGGTTAAGTAGCCAAAAAAGAAAGATAGCCACCAAAGAAGAGAGTGATTGGCTAAGGCAAAGGAGGCAACCACCAAGGGAGGTATAGCCAGCTAAGTAAAATGCAGCAGCCATCCAAAGGAGTTGCAACAACAACCAACCAAGGAGGAGGTGACAGTAACCATCAAAGAAGGAGGTAGCCACACCAAACCAAAGAAAAAGATGTGCAGTAGCCACACCAAGGAGAGGTGGAGCAGCCAACCACACAATAACCTAATTGTTGTAGCTGGCCAAGAGGGGGAAAGAGGTAGCAAGGATTGTAGTAGCTAGCCATCATAAGCTTGATTGCAATAGTTGACCATTAGAAGGCTACTAGTAGCAGCCATCAGAAGGTCCTCCAATAAGGAAGGCAAACCAATAGGTCGTACAATAAGGAAGACAAACCAGTAGGTCCTGTAGCAAGGGAGACAAACTTGAAGGTCTAATAGCAAGGGAGCCAATCCAGGAGCCTATACCAAAACCAAGTAAGCCAGAAGCAATCTGAGAGTCTATACCAAAACCAGCAACAATTTGAGAGCCTATACCAGCACCAGCAACATCAATAGGAGGTCCCTGCACCAACAGCACCAGTAGGCATGCACTAGAAGCAAGAGGTGCCTGCACTAGCAAACAACAAGACTCTCCAGCAACAATAAACGTCCTTGTACATCTAGGAGGCTTGCCATCAAACCAGCAACACTCTAGGAGGCTTTCTAGTAGACTAGCAGCAACCAAGACACGTCTCAGCAGCAGAAGCACACCCAAGAATCAAGCAAAAAATCAGAATGTGCAGCACAAGTCCTAGAATCAGCAACCACCTATAGAAAGTGCAGCAACAAGTCTAAGCATCAAGCGAAAAATTAGAAAGTGCAGCAGCAGGAAGTGCAGCAACAGTTCTAGGAATCAACAGCCACCTATAGAAAGTGCAGCAATAAGTCCAAGCATCAAGCAGAAAATCAAAACATATAGCAGTAGGTTGTGCAGCAACACATCTAGGAGACTTCCCAAAACTAGTAGCACATCTAAGAGGAACGTCAGCAGCAGCAACACGCACGGACAATAATAACAGAATATTCAGGCAATGATAGCAAAACGTGCAGACAGCAATACCAACACGTGCAGGCAGTGATAGTAGCACATGCGGATAGTAGCAATAGAGGAGAAAACCTATCCCAATAGCATGTCCAACAACTTGCAGTAGCAGAGGAGGAAACGTACTCGATAGCAAGTCTAAAAGCTTGCAACAATAAAGGAGAAAACATGTCCTGACAGTAGGACCGACAACTTGCAATAGTAGCAAAGGAGAAGAAATGCTCAACAGCAAATCTGGCAGCTTGCAATAACAGAGGAGTAAACGTGCTCAACAACAAGTTCAATAACTTATAACAGTAAAGGAGGCAATTGGCCAAAACTGTAGGGGAGACAGCATCGGCAGCTAGGGAAGAGAACTTCCATGGACAAAGGAGGTAAAATTGGTAGCAAGAGGAGAGAACCTGCCAAAGTCGCAAGGGAGGTAGCACCGGTAATAAAGGAGAGATCCTGCCAAGGCAACAGCTGAGGCAACACCGGTAGTAGGAGCAGAGATAACTTGTAGTGGAGATAACCTAAAAAGAAAAGACTGGTAAAGCCTAAGCAAAAACTGGCAATAAGGAAGGAGAAGATCCATATTCTGCACTAGTAGTTTGTAAACATTGAGTGATCATTCTCTACAAAAGGTTTCACTATAAATTCTTGATAAACTTGTTGAAAAAAGGTGGGATACCCTTGGAGTGATTGAGAGATCATTGTAAGTGGTTAAGGAATGATCCTTCCACAAGTGGTTATGGAATGATCCTTCCACAACCAAACTATATCCCTTGATAACAAAAGTGGATTGTGTGATTTAGGAGGGATACTATCACACCATAGACGTAGCTCACACATTATAGGTGAACCATATAAAAATTGTCCTATATTTTTGGGTGCTCATGTTTGATTAATATTTGTATGGTTAGTCTCACATAAAGGAGAAAGATAAATAATTAGATCATTGGATCTAACAAGCCACAGAGGTTAAATTTGAATAGGTTTGTAAAAATGAATATCTAACACTAATTCAACCCCTTCTTAGTATGAGACGTAAAAAAGCCCTCATTAAGATGCTTCAATAAAAGGTTGCTAAAAAAGGTGCACAGCTTTGATGTTAAAGAGATTAAAGATGGTTCTGTAATGCAATTATAGCATGAGGAAGCTGAAAATGCTGTGTATGATAATCAAAAAGAGTCTAAAAGTGGTGAATCCGAGGCCATTTAGCATGAGGAAGACGTTGATTCTCATGTTACAAGTGATGAAGATCAAGGCATTTCCAAATGCATAAAAGAGTCAAAGCTAAAGTTGAGGTTGAAAACATTATTGGTAGTAAAGAGGACTCTTTGCAAACTAGGAGAAGACTAAGAGGTCGTGAACAAACCTCATTGATCACTGAAGTTGAACCTAAGTTAGTGGAAGAAGCATTAAAGCACAAGGAATGGGTGTGTGCCATGAATGAAGAGTTGGATCAAATTGAAAAGAAAAACATTTAGTATTTAGTACCTAGACCTAAAGGGAAAAACATCATTGGAAGCAAGTGGGTTTTTAGAAATAAGTTCAATGAAAAAGGTGAGGTGGTAAGAAACAAGGCAAGACTTGTCTACAAAGGCTACTTACAAGTAAAAGGTGTTGACTTTGAAGAGACCTTTGCTCCTATGACCAGGCTTGAAGCAATCAAAATATTCATTGCCATTATTGCTTAAAGAAACTACAAAGTGTATCAAATGGATGTGAAGTTTGTATTTCTAAATTAAAAGTTTGAAGGAACGGTATTTATTGAACAACCTGATGGTTTTATACTTAATCATGATGGTTCAAGTGTGTGTAAATTAAACAAGGCTCTATACTGCTTAAAGCAAGCTCCAAGAGCATGGTATTCTAAGCTAGATACATGTTTTAAAATATGAAGTTTAGAAAAAGGAATATGGACAACAAGTTATACATAAACGATGATAAGTAGGGCTAGTTAATTGTTGTGGTTTATATTGATGGCATATCTTTGCTATTGAAAAGGAGGCCCTTTGTACTACGTTTTCTAATTAGATGAAGAAGAAGTTTGAGATATCCATCTTAGGTGAAATGAAATTCTTCTTAGGGTTACAGGTTTTACAAAGCAAGGCTAGAATTTTTCTCTCTTAAGAAAAGTATGCTTGTAAGTTGTTAAAAAGGTTTGGGATAAAGAACTCTAAAGAAGTAAGCACTCCCATCATGGTTGGTACAAAGTTAAGCAAGGATAAAGAAGGCAACATGATTGATCAAAAAGAATATAGAAAGTTGATTGGAAGCTTACTATATTTGATAACATCAAGGCCTAATCATGTTTTCGCTGTAACACTTTGTGCTAGATTTCAAAGTGAGCCCAAAGAATTTCATCTCATGGCTACTAAGAGAATTTTGAGATATATGAAGGGCATAACAAATTATAGGTTACTTTATGACAAAAGTAGACAACTTAATTTGTATGGGTATATAAATGTTAATTAGGCTGGAAATTGTGATGACAAAAGGTCAACATTAGGTAATGCATTTTATATAGTCAGTAGATGTGTTTCATTGCATAACAAGAAACAAAATCCAGTAACTCTAAGTACTGCAAAGGCGGAATATATAGCTGCTATCTTGTACTCAATTGCTATGGATGAAACAACAACTTGAAGATATTAAGATGGATGTGCAATTGCCATTACTAATAGGTTGTGACAACCAAAGTGCCATCAATTTTTCAAAGAATCTTGTTCAACACACTAGAACTAAACATATTGAAATCAAGTACCACTTTATTAACGAAAAAGTGGAGAAAAATGAAGTAAAGCTAAAGTATGTGCCTACCTTAGAGCAAGTTGTTGATATATTCACCAAACCTCTATCAAAAGAGATGTTCTAGAACTTAAGATTGAACTTATGTGTTTAGCCAACCCTTAGAGGTTGAGGTATGCCTCTAACCCCTTTCCCCTTCCTCTTCTATTGTTCTTTGGATTTGTTGTCAAAGGGGGAGAAATTTTGCATAAATCCAATGAGAGTATATATTGATTAAAAAGGGGAGTAGCTTGATAAATAAAAGGGGACAAACTATCAAGGGGTAGAAGTAGAAAAAAGGGGGAGTTAAAGATTGTTCCCAATTAAGGAAGATGCATATTTTAGGGGGAGTTATGAATGTCAAAGGTTGTTATATTTGCATTACTAATTGTTGGATTTAATGTGTTGCTAACTAATCTAAAGGACAAGATTGTCAAGCCTATTTTTAATGGCTAATGTTAGATTTGTTGTCAACACCATCTCACATAGTTGTATGTGTTAATTTGATATTATGAATGCTGTTGAGATGCAAATAAATGATTGGGCAAAATTGTTAATGGCGGGTCAACCCTAAAGTCAATGAATCAATGTTGACCATTGATCATAAATTTTAGGGATTAAGGCTGACCGTTGATCATTGACCATAAATTTTAGGAATCAAATCTAGCCATTGATTGTAGGGTAACCCTTGGGAATCAATGTTGATCATTAATGAGTGTGTAACCCTAATCTCAAGGCTCTATAATACCCCCATGCAACATGTAAGATTGATGTGTGGGATACAAAAAAATTGAAAGAACAAGAAGGGCTGCAGAGGTGAATAGTAAACCTAAAGCCAAGGAAAGGTGAACGACAAACCTAACACAAAAGAGAGGTACAGTCGGCCAAGGGAGTTACAGCAACAGTTGGCCAAAGAAAAGGTGATAGCAACCACAAAAGAAGGAGGTAGCCACACTAATCAAAGGAGGAGTTGTAGTAGCCAATAGCTACAATAAAGGAAGAAGAAGGTAGCCCTACCAAAAGGAGAATAAGATGTAGCAGTTGGCAGCCACACCAAACTAGCAAGGGAGACACATAGTGGCCACTCTAAACCAACAAAGAAGACGTGTAGCAACCACACCAAACTAGAGGAGACATGCAACAACCACACCAAATCGTAAGAGAAGGTGCAACAACCACCAAGAGAGCTTACAACATCACCAGTAACTTGTAACAATCGGCAACAGGTGAATCATAAGCAGTAATAGCAACAACGACAAGCAATAATAGTAACAAATACAAGCAACAAAAGTAGCAAGTGCAAGAAGCAATAACAACAAGTGCAGGTAACAATAACAGCAAGTGTAGGTAGCAATAATAGCAAGTGCAAGAAGCAATAGCAGTAAATGTAGGTAGCAATAGTAGTAGGTTTGGTAGCTTGTAGCAAGAAGAGAAAACTTGCCTTGACAACAAGTCTGGTAACTTATAACAATAAAGGAGAAAATGTGCCCTGGTAACAAGTCCACTAGCTTGCAACAATAGAGGAGAAAACATTCCCCACAGCAAGTCTAGTAGCTTACAACAATAAGTAAGGCAACCTACCAAGGCAGCAAGTGAGGCAACCTGCCAAGGCAGCTGGGGAGGTAGTCCCAGCAACAAGGCAAGTAGCCTCAGCAAGGTAAGAAACCTTCCAAGGTAGTAGGTGAGGCAGCACTGGTAGCAGAGGTAAAGAACTTGCCAAGATAGCAAGTGAGATGACACCAATAGTAAAGGAAGAGAACTTGCAACAAAGATAACCTGCATATGTAGAGAACCTATAGAGAAGAAACCAGTAAAGTTTGAGCAAAGACTGGTAATGAGGAAGGAGAAGATCCATTTTCTGTAATAGTAGCCTGTGCACATTAAGTGATCTTCCTCAGGAAAGTTTGAGTCTAAACTCTTTAGAGATTTCTTGAAAAAGTGTAGGAGACCCTAAAAGTGATTAGGAGATCAACTCATTTAGTGATCAAGAGATCAAACCTTAGAGTAATCAAGAGATCAACTCTTTTAGCGATTGGGAGATCAAACTTTTGAGTGATCAAAAGATCATTGTAAGTGGTTAAGGAGTGATCTTTCCATAACATAATTGTATCCCTTGATAACAAGAGTGGATTATATGATTTGGAAATGATCTTATCACATCGTGGACATAGCACACACATTATGGGTGAACCACATAAAAATTGTTGTATGCTCTTGGGTGCTTGCATTTGATTGATATCTATACGACTGCTCTCATATAAAGTAGAAAGATAAAAATTGGATCATCGATTATAATAGGTCATAGAGGTTAATTTGAAAAGATTTGTAAAAAATGAGCATCTTACAATGATTCACCCCCTCCCCCTCACAGTGTAAGACCTAAAAAGGTCCTCATCACAATCTCTCCTCTTAGATGTTGTTACAATCTCTCCTTTTCTGTAGCTCACATTTTTGTAGCTCTCTCTTATGGTCTGTAACAACCCTCTAGCCATTCTTTTTCATGGTCTATGGTATCCCTTTTACCATTCTCTCTTATGGTCTATAGCAACCTTCTTGTCATTCTCTTTTATAGTCTATAGCAACCCTTTTGATATTGCTCTCTTATGGTTTGTAGCAACCCTGTTGTTGTTGCCCTCTTATGGTCTATAGCAACCCTCTTGTCGTTACCTCTCTTTTTCTTTAATAGCACACACCTCTCTTAGCAATTGCATGGATATTTAGAGGCCTTTGAGTCTAGGGTTGCCATATCATCAATGATCAGCATTGATTCCCAAAGGTTGCCGTACAATCAACAATAGTCAACGATCAAGAATCAGCATTGAATCCTAAAATTTAGGGTCAACGATCAACATTGATTACTTGAATTTAGAATTGACCTGCCATAAATGATTTTGACAAATGATCTCTCTACATCTCAACAGTATTCAAAACATTAAATCAACAAGGACAAAAATGTGAGATATTGTTGACAACAAATCCAACATTAGCTATCAAAATGGGCTCAACACCAAGTTATAATTCTTGGAACTATAACCTTAGCTCTAGACCTATTGGCCATAAATAAAGTTATTGTTCTATTATTTGCATATTGCAAGGGGGTCTCCTTAATGCTAGGAATTGTGGCATTCATAACTCATAATGAATCTTGTAAATCAAAATTAAATTGTCTAATGCAAGCATCATATCAAAACCTATAGTTTTAATCTTCAGACATAATGCATACATTAGATTTAGATCAAATAAGGAAAAAGTGAAGTTAGGAAAGCAAGAAAACCAAATTGGTCTTTCACTTAAACTAGATTTAGTTACTCCTAATAAGGAGTCATGGAAGTAATTATACCTTTTGTCATGGACACAAATAATTGCTGACTTATTTAAACCTAGTCTTCTTTGTGACATGCCTAAGGAACTCTTGAATCAATTTGTTATGCACACCTTAACAAGCAAGGAAACAAGTTAGGTTGATCATATAATAACCCTAAGGAAACTAAGTCCTAAAAGCCCCAATCTCAAGATGCCACATAGGATGATCACTCCTTTGATAAGTCAAGACAATGTATTCATCCAAAAACACAAGAAAGTAAGGCAAAGCTTGCTAAAAAATGCCTTAATCTTATTGATACCCATTTTACATAGTTATAGCCTTTATATATGCATGTAAATTTACAATTCTATAAGGAAAAAGTGTTAATATAACTATATAGGAAAAACCTTAATTACAGGAGATCCCTCTAATTAAGGAATACAAATTTGCCTTGATTAAAGATCCTTAAAAATACTACAAATAATGATAACTAAGCATAAAAGTCGAAGTAAAAATCTTAACCAATGTATCAAGACTTAATTGAACCTATATGTTAAAATAAATCCAAGAAGTTGAGCCTTTTTTACATGTAATTTGGCCTTAACTGAAAATCTAGCAACCCAAAACAAAAATAGGCTCTTTAATACAACTTAGCTTACAAATCAAGCCTTTCCTTGGCTTAGTCAAGTTACTTAGACTCATATGATGGGCTTCAAGCTTTGTGTTTCAAGTTCTAATCCTCATTCATCATCTCTTGCACATAAAGATGAGTGATTATCCTTGATGTAGCATTAGAAACATTTAGAACAGCCTTAGAATCTTCTAGAGTACCCTCTTTGTGATGCAACTCTATGATTAAGCCTTGTAAAGCCTCTTTCATCCTCTTTGTCCTTGCCCTAGTCATTAGACCACCAATTCTCAACAAAGAATCTTGGGAATACTTGCTTTGTTGCACTTGAATAACACCTTGTTCACCATCACTTCTAGTTAGTTTTAAAGCTACTTGTACTATCCAAATATGGGTGAATTTATACATTTGTTGATAAAAACTCATAAGCTCTTGAGGTAACAAAAAGAAATCATTGTATCCTTGAGTTAAGGGCAATGCTTCTTTAGTGGTGTTAACCTTATATTCATAACAATCCATACTTACTAAACTATCATAATCTTTGCAATCAATGGCAAATTATGCCTTTTTGCCTCAAAGCATTAATTCCTTGTTGACTTAAGCTAGTGTAGTATGAATTCCATCATTCGCTCTCTCCTTAAAATGATTTGTCCTTCTGTCATTTGACATATTATAATCAATTCTTCTAATATGAAACCCCTTTTTATATTAAGTTTAATTTGAGGTCGAGACATTGTGTAAATTGTTTGCTTTGCTCCTTTGGGCTTTTCTTTAATTCTAATTAGCTATCTACCCACTAATTAGGGACTTATGTTGGTGTTCGTGTTTTGTTGTGTAACAACACTCACATTTGATTCCAACCTAGATGTCCCTACTTTATAAGTTGAAGTGACTTCTCCATCATCAAGTTTAATCTAAAGATTCAACTCTAAAGGGTCAATAAAATTAACTTTTTTCCTAATTTAGTGATATAAACTTGATAAACCTTTTCTAAGACTACAAAAGTCTTCTAACTCAAGAAATTGGGAAACTATTTTCTTTTGGTTTATAAACTCTTTAAATATAATTGAACAAAGTAAAAGGTCCACATTTGCAAGATATCCTTTGATTTTCTCATTCAAAGAAATTTTTTAATTCTTGAGAAAAGGTCATCTCATACCATTTTTTGTTGATCTCATTTTCTAGAAAGTAAAATGACTCTTTAGTAGTTCTTGCATCTTTAATCTCAATGGTGAGGACATTTACAATCTTATCCTCATCTTTGTAACTCTTGTCTAAGAATGAGGGAGAGTGAGGACAAGAAATCCCCGTTATTGATGCTAAAGTAAATAAAGGGAATTCAATCTTATACTATAAGTAAATAATCTGCTATTTTGTTCTTCTAGTTTCTTTATACTCTTGAGAGACTTGTGAAGGAACTAAAAAGGTTAAATGTGTTGACCAAATAGTTATGAGAGAATTTAATCTCAACATCACCATGATTGTATTCAATGAGTTCCTTAATTTGACTATTTTGCTTTTCATAAGCTCAACAACCTTTTTAGGGAACTACATAATTTAACCTAATCCTAGCTAATAGTTCCAGGGACCATTATATGGGTCCTATCCCTACTAATGAGGAATCAAGTAGTTAACCCTTTCTCGATAAATAACCAACTTGAAATTTCTTTCATTCTAAAAATGGTGGTATTTATAACCTTATAATGAATCAATTAAATAGGAATTAAATTATTTGACTCCAGCATAATTTCAAAACCTTCTATCTAGATTTCAAGACATAATGCAAGAATCAAATTTAAATTTATCAACAGAAGAGTGATATTGGGATGACATGAAAAATACACTAGTCCATTACTTAAACTTGACTCAACTAGTCCTAATAAGGAGTAATGGCACTTATTATGTTTCATGTAGTAAAGAATAACAAAGTTATTTAAGGCAGATCATAACAAAGTTATTTAAACCCAATCATGCCTAACTATAGAAACTTGAACTTCATTTTATGTGAGCTAATAAGCTTAGAGAGCAAAAAGGTGAAATCTAAATAACCTTGAGATAAAAAAAATGTATCTTCTTCTATAGTTTTAACCATGTGGTCCATTTTAAACAAACCCCATTTTGTGGTAGATTAAAGAAAAGGGAAGGGAAGAAAGATGCCTAGAAGTTAGAAATCTATTATTTATATCTTTATTTATATTTATTTCTTTATTTTTACCTCTATTACTATTGTTATTACTACTATTATCACTACAACAACCACTAGTACAAGTCCTACTATCACTAAATGGTAATGAATGAGATAGTCTACTTATACTTAGAAATCCCTTACATTGGTCAATGATTTATAACTTCACCCCTAAACATGGCCACCTGTGTTAACACAAGGATTCCACAACTATGTGCTAATGGATTTTCAAGATTTATAAGCAAGTATGACTTATACCCTATCTCATTCCCACCAAAAAATGATGTTAATGAGGCTCTAATACCACTCTCATATGGCTCCTATATAACAACCTACTAAATTTATAGAATGTTGAGCCCATCTTTGATAACTAATGTTGAATTTGTTATCAACATCATCTTACATAGTCGTCCTTGTTGATTTGATGTTATAAATGTCATTAAGAAGTAGAGAGGTCGTTGGTCAAAATCGTTGACCACAAGTCAACTTTGAAGTCAATGAGTCAATGTTGACCATTGATGCTAAATTTTAAAAGTCAAGGTTAACCATTCACCCTTAATTGTTAACCCTAAATTTTAGAAGTCAATATTGACCGTTGACCCTAAATTTTAGGAATCAATTCTGACCATTGGTTGTAGGGCAACCCTTGGGAATCAATGTTGATCGTTGATGATTAGGCAACCCTAAACTTAAGGCTTATAAATATAACCATTCAATTTTCAAGATATGTGTGCTTTGTAGAAAATTTTAAGAGAGAATGGAAAAAGAGAGTGTTGTAAAGATATAAGCATGCATGTTGTGCAAAAACAAAAGAGAGGGTGTATGTGTTATGCATAAACCAAGGAGAGATGTGTAGCGGCAACCAATCAACCACACTAAGGGAGAAGGTGTGCAACGGCAAACCAAGGAGAGGTGTCTAATGGCAACAATCAACCACACCAAAGGAAAATTTTTGTAGCGACAAACCAAAGAGAGGTGTGCAATGACAACCAATCAACCAAACCAACAGAGAAGGTGTGCAGTAGCAACCAAGGAAACCAAAGGCATAAGGTGCAAAAGCAACCAAAGAAACCAAAGGTAAAAGGTACAACGACAACTATAGATACAAAAGGAAGAAGGTGCAATAGCAACCAAAAGGAGAAGGTGTAGCAACAACCAATCAAAGAAGGTGTAGTGGTAATCAATCAAAGAAGGTGTAGCGACAATCAACCAAAAGAAGGAGAAAATAGCAACAGCATCTAGAGAAAGAATGAGAGTGCAACTATAACTAGGAGAAGGTAGCAGCAGCTATAGGGAAAAGGTAGCAATTGCAGCAAGGAGAAGGCAACAATTACAATAAGGAAAAGGAAGCAATTGCAACAAGAAAAAGGTAGCAATTGCAACAAAGGGAAGGCAGTAATTACAACAAGGAGAAGGTAGCAATTGTAGCAAGAAAAAGGTAACAATTACAACAAGGAGAAGGCAGTAAATTGCAATAAGGAATAGGCAACAATTGTAGCAAGGATAAGGCAGCAAATTACAGTAAGGATAAGGTAGTAATTGTAGTAAAGAAAAGCCAGAAATTACAGCAAGGAAAAGGCAACAACTGCAGCAAGGAAAAAGCAGTAGCAACAGCAAGGAAAAGATAGTAGCTACAACAAAGAGGAGGTAACAGCGGCAGCAAAAGGAAAAAGGAGGAGCAACTACAAGAAGAAGGAGCTTATAACAGCTTATAACAGCAAATTAAACAACTAGTAGAGAAGAGAAACCTACAGAGGAGAGATACCAATAGTGGCAAAAAGAAAAAAAGAGAACTAGCAGCAGGTGAGACAGCACCAATAACAAAGGAAAGAATTACCAAGGCAAAAGAAGGTAACACTGGCAGTAGAGGAAGAGAACCTATAGCAAAGAGAACTTATAGAGAAGAGATAGCAACAACAGTAAAAAGAAAAGGACAGAACTTGTAAACAATAAACCAGCAAAGCTTGAGCAAAGACTGGCAATGAGGAAGGAGAAGATCTATTTTCTGCAACAACAGCCTGTAAATATTGAGAGATCTTTCTCCAGAAAGTTTTTATTATTAAGTTTTTTATGTATTACTTACAAAAGGGTAAGAGACCCTTGTAGTGATCAGGAGATCAATCCATTAAGTGATTAGGAGATCAATCCATTAAGTGATTGGGAGATCATTGTAAATGGTTAAGGAGTGATCCTTCCACAACATCAACTATATCCCTTGATAACAAAAGTGGATTGTGCGATTTAGGAGTAATCCTATCACACCATAGACGTAGTTCTCATATTGTGGGTAAACCACATAATACTTTTTGTGTGTTCTCAGGTACTCACACTTCATTGGTATCTATACAGCTGCTCTTACATAAAGAAGTAAGATGAAAATTGGATCATTGACTCTAACAAGTCACAAAGGTATCCATATATATTTGTTAAAAAGCAAGCATCTTACAATGATTAACCCCTTCCCCCTCTCTGTGTGAGACCTAAGAAGGTCCTCATCAAATGGTATCAGAGCCAGTCTATTGATCCATTTTGTTTTATTTCACTTGAAATTGTTTATTGTTGCTGTGAATCTTTACATTTACTACTGGTTAATATCATGGATAGCATGAACAATGTTAACAGTATGGGCATTCCCACTTTTTATGGACAAAATTATCAATTATAGAAAAATAGAATGCTCTCATATCTGATCTCACTTGGTATGGATGTGTTTAAATCTACTATTAGTGGCTTCACCCCTATTGCTAAAGGTGCTACTATGACACCTACTGATAAAAAGAATTTAGAGTGTGATGGAAAGGCATGAAATGCCTTATATGCTTCCTTATTAGACAAAGAATTCACCAAAGTGATGGTGTGCAACACAGCCAAACAAATTTAGAACAAATTGAATAATATTTATAAAAGAAACAAGGTTGTGACCAAAGCTAAGTTACAAATCTGGAAAAGCATATTTGAAGACATAAAGATGCTGAATGATGAATTTGTGGATGCCTTCTTTACAAGAGTAAATGAAATTGTATGCTCCATTAAAGGTTATAAAGAGCAGATCAACGATGCTACTGTAGTAAGGAAGATAATTAGAACCTTACTAAAAGCTTTCAATGCCAAAGTTTTCTCCATATAAGATAGAAATTTGGAAAGGCTTCCCCTAGATGATTTGCATAGCATATTAGTGGCTTATGAAATGAGAATAGCCTCAATGAAGAAAGAAAAAAAATCTAAGACGAGAAAGAGTTAGCCTTCAACGCAATAAAGAAATTAAAGATTAAAGACCAAAAAGAAGAATCCAACAGTAGCTCTAAAGTTGAAGATGGTGATACTAAACTTGATAAAGTCATGACATACATCACCAAAAATACGAGGAAAGAAAAAGGGAAGTATAAGGGAAAATTGCCCTTAAAGTACTTTACTTATGGAGCAATTAGGCACTTTACCGTAGACTACCCAAAAAGAAAAGAAATAGATAGTCATGATGATGATGAGCCTACCCCAAGGTGGAGAACAAAGAAATCCAACTATTTTCAAGTTGGAAATTCAAGTGCCAAAGGGAAAAAGCAACTCTTCAAATCCAAAAGAAGAAATTTTTTAAGCAAACTAGATAAAAATGATTCTAAAGAAGAAGTTGATGATGATTCCGATGATGATGTTGCAAAAAATGTGTTGGTTGCTTAGGTAAATGTTGAACAAGAATCTTTAAGCAATGGGGAATCAACGAAAAAGGAAGAGAAAGAGTTGGTGCAGCAACTGAATTGAGAGCTTTTTGGCATAAAAACAGCAAGTTGTAAAAAGAGATAAAGCATCTCAAAAAGTTGTATAAAGATTCTACTATTGATAAATCTAATTTCTTAGTGAAAGAAAGAGAGATATTTGAAGAGAATTGAGGAGTTGAATGTACTTGAGGTAGAGTAAGGCGAGATACATGAAGATCTTGGTGCTTAGGTGATTTTATAAGAGCAAGTGCTTATTTTACAAGCCAAGCTCCACAAGGTTGAGTCCAAACTAAAGAAGTATGCAGAAAGCTTTATGCAGGCCATGGAAGTGAGAGTAGAGTCATCTTCAGCAAATGCCATCAAGAAGGATGCTATCCAAAAATTGGATGAGTGTCTAAGCAAACAAAGACCTCATTCCATAGGAAAGAAAGGACTTAGCTATATTGAAAAACCGAATGAAAAGATAGCAAAGAAAAAGAAATTTGGGTTTATGATTGAAAGCAAACACAATTACGTTATGGAGAAGAGAAACCAACACAAGCTAAAATGGGTTAAGAAAGATGTGATGAAAACTCCCATCCAAAGGAGACATGTTGTCAAAGATGGAAAGAAGATTGTCATAACAATTGCTGAAGATAGTAGGTATGAACTTGGGGAAAGAAGAAAATTTAGATTTGAAGGATTTTGCTAGAGTTGTGGTAAGTATAGGCATAAGGCTAATGTGTGCAAGAGTAATGGGCCTATAATAAAGAGGAATGTAAGGCAAGAGTCTAGAGGGAAACTCTATCAAGAAAGAAAACAACCTTAAGTGAAAAGAAGTCATATTCCACTAAGAAACAGATTTGATATGTTGGAATAAATCTATGAAAAATGCGAAAGGGTTAGACATACTACTAAGGAATGCTTAACATTACTGCCCATTCAAAGAGTGTAAAGGAGAACACCTATATATGCTCCTACATTCAACAAAAGAAGAAGAAGAGGAAAAGAAATGGCTATGGTTGTGGAAGTAGCCTTAAAAGCTTCCAAGAAAGAAAAGCCATGAATCTTAGATAGTGGCTGCTCATCACACATGATAAGACAGCAACAACATCCAAAGGAAGAAAGAGAATGCAGCTGTAACCAGGAAAAGGTAGCAGTAGCTACACGAAGAAGGCAACAATTGTAACAAGGAGAAGGTAGCAATTGTAGCTAGAAGAAGGCAGCAATTGCAACAACGAGAAGGAAGCAATTGCAACAAGAAAAAGGTAGGAATTGCAACAATGAGAAGGAAGCAATTGCAGCAAGGAGAAGGCAGAAATTGCAATAAGAAGAAGGCAGCAATTGTAGCAAAGAGAAGATAGCAAATTACAACAATGAAAAGGCAGCAAATTACAGCAAGGGGAAGGTAGCAATTGCAATAAGGAGAAGCCCGAAATTGTAGTAAGGAGAAGGCAGCAACTGTAGCAAGGAGAAGGCAGCAATAACAACATGGAAAAGATGGTAATTGCAGCAAGGAGTAGGCAACAATGGCAACAAGAGGAAGAAGGAGGAGTGACTACAAAAAGAAGGAGCTTGTAATAGCTTATAGTAGCAAAATCAACAACCAACAAAGAAGAGAAACTTGCAGAGGAGGGATAGTAGCAGTGGCAAAAAGAAAAGAAGAGAACTGGCAATAGGTGAGGCAACACTGGGAGCAGGTGAGGCAACATCAACAGCAAGTGAGGTAACACCAACAATAGAGGAGAGAACCTGCCAAGGATGAAGGAGGCAGCACCAGTAGCAGAGGAAAAGAACCTGCCAAGGCAAAAGTAGGCAGCACTAGTAGTAAAGGAGAAAACTTGCTAAAGTAAAAGGAGGAAGAACCTACAAAGGAGAGACAGTAGTAGTGGTAGAAAGAAAAGGAGAGAACTTGCAAAGGAGAGGTCATAAAGCTTGAGTAAAAATCGGCAATAGGGAAGGAAAAGATCCGTTTTCTGTAATAGCAGCCTTTAGACATTCAGAGATCTTTCTCAAGAATGTTTTTATTATAAACTTTTAATGTACTTCTTGAAAAAGGATAGGAGACCCTTGGAGTGATCAGGAGATCAATCCATTGAGTGATCAGGAGATCAACTATTTGATCGAAAGATCATTGTAAGTGGTTAAGGAGTGATCCTTCCACAACATCAACTGTATCCCTTGATAACAAAAGTGGATTATGTTATTTAGGAGTGATCTTATCACCTCACGGATATAGCTCACACATTGTGGGTGAACTACGTAAAAAATTCTGTGTGTTCTCGAGTGCTCATGCTTGATCGATATCTACACAGCTGCTTTCACATAAAGAAGCAAGATAAAAATTGGACCATTGACTTTAATAGGTCACAGAGTTTTAATCCAGACAGATTTGTAAAAAAGCAAACATCTCACACTGATTCACCCCCTCCCCCTCTCAATGTGAGACCCAAAAAGGTTCTCATCAAATGGTATCAAAGCCAGTTTCCTCTGCTAATCCATTTTATTTGCTTTGATCTAAAATTGATCGTCACTACTATAAATCTTTACATTTACTACTAATTAATATCATAAATAGCATGAACAGTATGAACAGTAATGGCATTCCCACTTTTGATAAACAAAATTATCAATTATGGAAAAATAGAATGCTCCTATATCTAATGTTATTTGATATTGATGTGTTTAAATCTACTATTAGTGGCTTCACTCTTATTTTTGAAGGTGCTGCTATGATGCCTACTAATAAGAAGAATTTAGAGTGTGAAGGAAAGGTGAGAAATGCCTTATATGCTTTCTTATCAGACAAAGAATTCACCAAAGTGATAGGGTTCAAAACAGCCAAACAATTTTGAGACAAATTGAAAAATATTTATGAAGGAGATAAGGTTGTGAATAAAGTCAAGTTACAAATCTAAAGGAGCTGATTTGAAGACATAAAGATGCTGAATGCTGAATTTGTGGATGCCTTCTTTACAATATTAAATTAAATTGTATGTTCTGTTAGAGGCTATAAGAGACACCTTATTTATGATAAAGGTCTATCATTACAAAAACAAACTAGAAAGAATCTACTTTTACAAAATTGAAAAGTAAAATGTAAAAAGCAGATTCCTTTAGCTTTAATAAAGCCATTAGTGCTAAAAATATATTCTTTTTACTTTTGAAAAGCTTTTTTAGTAATGTTTCTGTTCCACTAACACTCCTCATGTTGTTTTTAGCTTTAATAAAAGTTATGTAGGTTTCTTTATAACTCATATAAATCTAGTGAATCTTTCATTATATCATCTTAAGTAATGGATTCTTTGGCCTAACTACTTTCTTGCTTGTTAATGTTTGCTTCAAAGGAAACAATTATCATTTCTAGTCATTTTGCTTTTGGAATAGAATTCAATAATTCTTTGAACATTTGTTTTGGAGTTTTAAGAGCCCAAAGGGCTAACTTGAATGGTCCAAAACCTAGGTCAATAACTCTTTTGATAGTAAAAACTCCTTTGTTGAAGAAGTCAAATTTTTCCTACCAATAAATGTGAGTTTGCCTAGCCAACCATGGTATATGAGTTAATTGTTCTCTTAATAAGTCCATGTATTTGGCCAAAATCATATAGTCCCATCTAGCAATATAAGGCACATGATATAAAGTTGCAAAGAGTATCATTTTATCCTTGGCTTCTTTGTTTTTCTTATTGAACATTTCATAAATAATTCTCACCTTCTTTGACATAGTAATTTAATGCAATCCCCACTTAAAGAACTAGACCTTAAACCAATTTGAAAATTTGATAATGTCATGTGAGAAATGGATCTATATAAACCAATTGAATCTTTTTTGTCTATTTTCATAAAATAAAGCTTTGTCCTTGGGTTCAATATAATAAAAGTAATAAGGGTTTTAACCTTTCATCATTATTTTAAATCCTTGAAGGGTAATAAGTCTCCTTGCCATTCATTAAAGTAAATAACCCCTTTAATTTAAACTAGGCATAAGCCTAATCACAAGTACCTCAATAACCCTAAACTCTAACAATGGGTTCAATAACCACTTAGCCTGTCTCAATTAGGATCTATTAATAGTAATATTGATCCTTCATTCTAAAATGGAGATAAATATTATCTTTCTTATAAAACCTTGCAACCATATAAATCTTTCATTCTAAAAGGTTTTAGATTAGCATAGTTACTTTCAATAGAATATATAAATTCAATAAACTTTAGGAGAAAAAGATAATTTAATCCCATATTTGTGACACACTTATAAACATCTTTTAGGAACAAATCCAAGTCTTTAGATTTCAAAGATTTAATTCAATCATTTGCTAGTGAAATAACCAACTTTATTGGGAAACTTGTCCCTTAAATTAGGGGTTATTTGCTTATTTGTTCTTACAAGATTTTTGAGTTAAAACTCAAATATTTTCTTTTCATATCTTGAAGTATTCTCATTTTTATATATTGATCTTCTATAAGAAATTTAACATTAATAAGTTTTCCTCCAATTTTTACATATATTATATCCTTAGAAATCTTCTAAATTGGATCAAGTATATGCAAAAATGGATTTCCCAAAACATCTTATGAAAGATTTTTAACAAGAACAAAAGAAATCTATAAACAAACTCCTTCGTTGCATAGTGCTACATTATAGCAAACTTACTTTTTGTCGTGTTTAATACTTTAGTAGTTTTTTCAAAATACTTTAAAGGTATTAACCTTTCATTAATACAGTCATATCAATGCTTATAGATACCATTGTTGTAGTAAAGAAAAAGTATTCCTTACTAACTAGTATTGTTGTCTTTATATACCATTTATGGGTAATAACTCTATCAATCATATTAACATATTGAAGATTATTTAAATCTTCTTCTTCCTTTAAAGAAGATTATAGAATGTTTATCTTTTCTTTAAATGTGCTAGGAAATTCTAAAGCTAATCCAATTATACTTCCAAGAGTAATAACTCTTTTATTTAGTTCCTTAAGCTCTTGTATAAGTTCTTTAATTTTAGATGTGAGCTCTTGGATCCAAGTTTCTCTATTCAAAGATTACCTTCCTTTAATTTTTTGTATAACTATACCAAGATTATTGTTTTGACTAGGCTCATTTATTTTATCATTTACTTGCTTATTCTTAATCAATTACAAGTAAATTTCTAACTACCTTCTTTTCTCATCTAGACTTGGAATTTTACCAATAAGATCTAGTATCATATTTTCTGCTTTTGGTTGTACTAATAAGCCTATGTTTTTGTACAAAGCATTATAAGAATCAGTTTCTTCCTCAGAGTCTAATTCTAAATAAGACTTGCTAAAAACTAATTTTAAGTGGGAAGTAATCATATTAATAGATATCTTCACTATCTAAGTCATCAAATAGGAAAATATAAAGTAAGGACCTTTTAAGGCCCTTATCAATAGACAATGCCTATAATTTTCTTTTTACAAATTGAGATTGCTTGTTACGGTGTTCTGAATAAAGTCAATTGGATTCCGGACAATAATATTACGTAGTTCACTCTATGGGATAACCATATTATTTTGATCTTTCAACTTTATAATATGCCTTAAGGGAACTAACATGTGAAATGTGTTTTTGCTGTCTCTTTATCAGTGTGTGACTTTAGTTAGATTCATTTCTTTATTCATTTATGTATTGTTGTTCACACTTGCTACTTCTATAAGATTTAAAGCTTGTGTTCATATTGGAATATGGAGACAAAATCCCAATATTTAATTAATGTTCCTATTTTATTCCTATTTTGGGGCCCATATTTAGTTCTTGCTTAACTTAGTGGTTGGAACTCTCATTTTTCCACCTTTTTTTTAACAAATTTCCAATGTTAATGGTGATGGTTAGAAATGAGTCCATTGACAACTGTAGTTTTGACCATTGGTTGGAAAGTTGAAGTTTGAGTATCTACCACAAAATTAGATGGTATGGGTGAGAAATCTAAGTTAGATTTGCCATGCTTTTACTTATTATATTTTGGTTACTTTAGTTTTTTAATGGTGCTATCTTATAAGGAGCTATATTTTGGCTCACCATTGTTAATAAGACTTTATTCAGAGAATGTAAAGAGCTCCTTATTTTGAGTGTTTATATTATGATGAGATCAATTCATTTGTATTAGAAACTATCTTTCAAGCAAGCGAAGCAAGTTGTTTATTTATCATTATGATGAGGACCATTGGTCTATTATTGAAAGGGGGGTGAATCAGTGTGAGATATCCTCTTTTTACAAATTGATCTGGATTTAATCTTTGTGGCTTGTTAGATCCGATGATCAAATTTTTATCTTTCTCCTTTATATGAGTGTGACCATATGAATATAAATCAATGTACAAGCACCCAAGCACACATGACAATTTTTACGTAGTTCACCCATAATGTGTGAGCTACATCCACAGTGTGATAGGATCTCTCTTAAATCACATAATTTACTCTTATTATCAAGGGATATAGTTTGGTTATGGAAGGATTACTCCTTACCCACTTATGGAAGGACTACTCCTTAACCACTTACAACGATCTCCTGATCAAGGAGTTCATTCCTGATCACTCTAAGGGTATCCAACCTTGTTTTTCAACATATCCATCAAGAGTTTATGAAAAAACCTTTCTTAGAGAATGATCACTCAATATGTACAAACTACTGCAGCAGAATACAGTTCTTCTCCTCCCTTTGTTACCGGTGTCATCTCACCCCCTGCCAATGCTGCCTCACTTGGTGCCTTTATAGGATCTTTCCTCTGATGCTAGGCACATTTTTTCCTCGATTATTGCATGCTACCAAACATGCTTTCTCCTCTTACTACTACAAGTTGTCAGAACTGCTACCAGGCACTTTTTCTCCTCAAAGCTACTTGTTGTTAGGCACACTTTCTCTTTAGTTGCTATAATTTGTTGGACTTTCTGCTAGGTACGTCTCCTCCTCTTGCTATTACAAGCTACCGGACCTGTTGCTACTACTGCCTACACGTGTTGCTATCACTACTTGCACATTCTATTATCACTACTTGTACTGTTATCACTATTCACACAAGCTATTAATGTTGTCCGTATATGCTGCTATTGCTGTTTGTGCATGTTGCTAATGCTGTCAATGCTATCTGTACGCATCACCATTGCTATTACTATTCGCATGCATTGTTGCTGCTGTCTAAATGCACTGCGCTTGCTGTCCAGACATGCTTTGTTAATGATGTTTGTACATGCTACCGTGTCTATCCATTGCTGTCCACGTGCGCTATTAATGCTGTCTGCATACACTCTGACTATTGTCTGAGCACTTTATGCCTGCTGTCCATGTGCACTATACTTATTGTCTGCACTCTTTGTGCCCACTATTCGCGCTCTTTGTGCCAATTGTTCACGAACACTGTTTACGCTCTCTATGCCTGCTATCCACACTCTTTGCGCCTGTTGTCTGCACTCTCTATGCCTGCAATTCGTGTGCTTTGCGCTTGTTGTCCGTGTGCACTGTGCCCAATGTCCTTGCACATTGCACCTGCTATCCACACTCTCTGCATTTGCTATCAGCCCTCTTTGAGCTTGTTGTCAGCATGTGTTGTGCCCACTATTCCCGTGCACTATGCTTGCTCACACTCTTTGCACCTACTATTCCCACAACCAACAGCACAACCAACAAGCATTGCCTACACAAGCGGCACATTTAGCAACCTATAATCCCAGAAATTATAGCAAGTCTAGTAGGCAATCCTAGCAATTTTAGCACCAATAGAAAGTCCAACAAGTGATCCTAGAAATTGTAGCACAACCAGCAAGCAATCACAGTGATAGCAGCACGTGCAAACAGCAGTAGTAGCCTGTGCATGTGCAGGCAACAATAGTAGAACGTATAGGTAGTGATAGTAGCTTGTACACATGCAAATAGTAACAACAGAATGCATAGGCAGAGATAGCAACCCGTGCACATATAGGTAGCGACAATAGAACATGCAGGCAGTAATAGTAGAATGTGCAAGGAGCAATAGCAGCTTGTGTATATGCATGCAATAACAATAAAACGTGTAAGCAGCGATAGTAGCCTATGCATAGCAATGATAGCAGAACGTACATGCAGCAAAAACAGAATGTGCAAGCAACAATAATAGCCCATACATATACAGGCAATGACAATAGTACGTGCAAGTAGCAATAGTAGCAGGTCCTATAGTAGAGAAGAAAATGTATCCTAGTCCAGTAGCTTGCAATGACAAAGGAGACAACCTACCAAGGCAGCAAGTGAGACGACATCAATAGCAAATGAAGGAGAAGATCCGTGTTCTACACTAGCAGCCTGTGCACATTGAGTGATCATTCATTAGGAAAACTTTTATTATAAACTCTTGATAAACTTGTTGAAAAAGGGTGTGATACCCTTGGAGTGATCGAGAGATCAACTCCTTAATCAAGAGATCATTATAATTGGTTAAGGAGTAGTCCTTTCATAAGTGGTTAAGGAGTGATCCTTCCACAACATTATTATATCCCTTGATAACAAGAGTGGATTGTGTGATTTAGGAGTGATCCTATTACATCATGGATGTAACTCACACATTATAGGTGAACCACGTAACAATTGGTGTGTATTCTTGGGTGCTTACATTTAATTAATATTTCCACGACTACTCTCATATAAAGGAGAAAGATAAAAATTGGATCATTGGCTCTAACAAGTCACAAAGGTTAAATCTTGAAAGATTTATAAAAAGTGAGCATCTCACACTAATTCACCTCCTTCTCAGTGTGAGCCCTAAGAAGGTTCTCATCAAGTGGTATCAGAGCTAATTCTTTTATTGATCCAATTTACTTGCTTTGATTTAAAGTTGTTTGTGGCTACTGTGAATTCTTATCTCTACTACTAATTAAGATTATGGATAACATGAATAGTGTTAATAGTAAGGGCATCCCTACTTTTGATGGACAAAATTATCAATTATGGAAGAATTGAATGCTCTCTTATCTAATGTGCCTTGGTCTTGATGTGTTTGAGTTTACTATTAGTGGCTTCATCCTTGTCGCTGAAGGTGATGCTATGACACCTGCTGATAAGAAGAATTTGGAGTGTGATGGAAAACCAAGAAATGTCTTATATGCCTCCTTATCAAATAAATAATTCACCAAAGTGATAGGGTGTAACACAGTCAAGCAAATTTAGGACAAATTAAAGAACATTTATGAAAGAGACAAGGTTGTGAAAGAAGCCAAGTTACAAATTTGGAGGAGCAAATTCGAAGACATAAAGATGCAGAATGATGAGTCTGTTGATGCCTTCAGACAAAGATGATGATGATGAGTCAGTCCTAAGGTGGACAACAAACAATCTAGTTATTCTAAAGCTAGAAATTCAAGTGCTAAAGGGAAAAAACAATTCTTCAGATCCAAAAGAAGAAATTTTCTGAGCAAGCTAGATAAAGAAGATTTAGAAGAAGAAATTGATGATGATTCCAATGATAGGATTGCAAAAGATATGTTGGTTGCTTAAGTAGATGATAATTAAGAATCTTTAAGTGATAGGGAATCAATAAAAGAGGAAAAGGTTGAGTTGGTATAGCAACTTAAGAATGAGTTGAGAGCTTGTTTGCAAAAGGACAACAAGTTGAAAAAAGAGATAAAATATCTCAAGAAGCTGTATGAAAATTTTGTTGTTGATGAGTCTAATCTCTAGGTGAAAAATAAAAGGAGTTTAAAGCAAAAGAAAAGGAGTACTTGAAGAGAATTGAGGAGCTGGTTTTATTTAAGGTAGAGAAAGGCAAGATACACAAAGATCTTGGCACTAAGGTGATTGCTCAAGGGCATGAGGTGCTGATTTTGCAAGCCAAGCTCCACAATGCTGAGTCTTAATTGAGGAAGCATAAAGAAATCTTTATGTAGGCTATGAAAGTGAAAAGAGAGTCATCTTCAGCAAATGCCGTCAAGGAGAAGGCTATTAGAAAGTTGGATGAATATCTAAGCAATCAAAGACCACATTTTATGGGAAAGAAAAGACTTAGCTATATTGAAAAGCCTGGTGAGAAGGTAGAAGAAAAGAAAAAATTCGTGTTTATACTTGAAAGCAAGCACAATGACATAATAGAGAATGGATTAGGAAAGATGTGGTGAAGACTCTTATCCAAAGGAGACAAGTAGTCAAAGATAGAGAAAAGGGTGCCACAACAATTCCTAAAGATAGGAGACATAAACTTGGCAAAAGAAGAAAATATAGATTCGAAGGATTTTGCAGTAGCTGTGTTAAATATAGGCATAAGGTTAATGTGTGATGTAATCTTTAGCCAATAATGAAAAGGAATGTGAGGTAAGAGTCTAGGGGGAGACTCTATTTAAAAGGGAGACAATCTCAGGTGAAAAGAAGTCAGATTCTACTAAGAAACAATTTTGATTTATTGGGAGAGATCTGTGGAAGATGTGAAAAGGTTGAACACACTGCTAAAGATTGCTTGACATTGTAGCTTGGTCAAATAGTACAAAGAAGAACACTTACACGTGCTCCCACATTTGGCCAAAGGAGAAGAATAGGAAGAGAAACGTCTATGGTGGTGGAAGTATCCTTGAAAGCTTCCAAGAATGAAAAGCCATGGATCTTGGACAATGGCTACTCTTCACACATGATAGGAGACTCAAAGATGTTAAAGGAAGTAGCAAAATATGATGGACGGTCAACCAAATTTGGTAATGATGGTGCCTTATGCCTATTGAAATCAGTGCAAAACAACTAAAATCAAAGAAAGTGCCATATGTTGAAGGGCTAAAACACAATCTTATCAATGTTTTATAAACACAAACTTGTACCAAGTTTCCAAAAGCAAAAATACATGCTTTATAAACACCAAAAATGAGAACTTGTTATGGCATAGAAGATGAGGACATCTTGGACAAAAGGGGCTAAACAAGCTATCAAAAAATGAAGCTATGAGAAATGTACCCAAACTAAGAAGTGAAAGAGAGATGCAATTTGCAGTACGTGTCAAAAAGGGAAGATGGTGAATACTCCCCCACAAAAATGTTAAGGTTCAAACAAAAAGCCATTAGAGCTCATCCATTTGAACATCTATGGGCTTATGAGACGAAGATCAACCAAGGGTTATAGGTACTTTATCTCCTTCATTGATTATTTTACAAGAATGACTTGCATTATGTTCTTTAAACATAAATTAGAGGCTCTTAATAATTTCAAGAGCTATATGTGATGGCTCATCCAATTGATGGATGCCTAGCTCAATTGATGGCCCAAAGACTTGGCTATCACGTTCTGCATAAGCGCTTAGGTAAGAACCTCACTTATGTAAGCACTTAGGTAAGCCCCTCACTTAGGTAAGCGCTTAGGTATTCTCTTTTGTAAATATCAAAGATATTTTAAATCTAGAGAAATTGTAGCCACACATTGAGGAGGTAGAACCACTATAAATACCCTCACTCCTCTCATTTGTAAAGCACCCCTCCATTTATTTAATACAAGTTCACTTGTAAAGCTATTGTGCTCTCTCTCTCTTTAGCTCTCTTAAGTTCTTCTTGTTCAGTTACTTGCTTCCCACAAGTCTTCCGCTGTTTCGTTTGAGCTCTTTAAGGCTTACTTAGCATCTTCTCTCACAAGATCAACTAAGTGCTGCGTGGGTTAGCACGTCTAAAGCACATCTAAGTCTAACTCCGTGATAGGTGGTATCAGAGCAAGGTAATCCTAGTCCTTACTCTGTTCTTGTTTGAGTTGTGAATATGCAGGTGAGGAAGAATTTGTTGAGACCGCTTTCGATGAGCAACAAATGGAGCAAGAAGCTCGTGGACGTGAGGAGCAACGTGCTCCAGCCAAACATGGGAAGTCCAAGGTTCCAGCCAAGGAAACCATGAACTCACGTGTTGGTAACTTGGAGAGGAGCGTCTTCGACATAAACTCCCTTATGGGAGATCTCAGTGATCAAGTCGATAACTTGATCCATGAGAATGCGGAGATCACGCGAGCTGCCAAACTCATGATCGAAGAGTATGGCTGCTCGTGTATAGGAGAGATACACTCCCTCAATCAAGGTATGTCCAACCTTCATGAGTTTGTTGAAGGAGAGATTCATGCCCTTCGTAGGGAGATGGAGTCCTTTTGCCGAAAGAACTCACTTACTAGTACGGCTGCCATTAGTAGCACTTCCACTGCGGTACATGGCTTAAAGGTCACAAAGCCTGCCATGTACAACGGCACACGGAACGCCACTACTATGGAAAACTTTCTGTTTAGCCTTGAGCAATACTTCAAGGCGATAGGGGTTGTTGATGATCTGGCCAAGATAGGCAACGCCCCAATCTTTCTAAAAGATGCTACCCAACTCTGGTGGAGAAGGAAGCACTCTAAACAGGAGAAAGGCTTATGCATCATCGACACTTGGGAACAATTCAAGGCTGAAGTACGTAGGTACTTCATCCCTCACAATGTAGATAGTGAAGTGAGAGGGAAGTTGCGACGCCTATGTCAAACAGGTAGTATTTCTGACTACATTAAATAATTTACTACCCTCATGCTTGAAATCACAATGTTCGATAAGGAGCTACTCTTCTACTTCAAAGACGGCTTGAAGGATTGGGCGAGAGTTAAGTTGGAGAGGCGTAATGTGCAGACCCTAGACGATGCCATTGCCACTGCCAAAACCTTCGTCGACTACTCCGCTCACTCCAAGAGTAAGAAGCCAAAATCTAACAAAAGTGGGGGAGAGAAGATCGAGCAAAAGAAGCAAGACTCTAGTTGCAACGAGGGTGGACATTAGAGACCCTCAAATTACCGTCCTAAGCATGAGAAGAAGTCTGGAGGTAAACACAACTCAATTAACCCTCCTAAACCTTGTTTTATTTGTGACAGACTGCACTGGGTGAAGGATTGCCCCAAACACAAAGCCATGAATGCGATGATGGCGGCACTCGACCCAAAAAAGGCCAACAAAGAAGCCCAAGCGGACATGGGATCTATCCCACAATTGGGTAATCTTTTGAAGTGTTTATCCCCAACAATGGCCAAGGAGAAGGGACTATTGTATGCTTATCTTGCCATCAAGGGCAAATCAGCTTGTGCAATATTGGATATAGGGGCAACGCACAACTTCATGGATGTGGAAGAGGCCAAACGTCTAGGCCTCAAACTGGTGAAGGGAAATGGCACCATCAAGGTAGTAAACTTAGAAGCAAGGCCTGTCGAAGGCATGGCACAGGGAGTTTCTATCCAAATCGGAGAATGGACGGGTAAGTTAGACTTTACTGTTGTTCCCATGGATGATTTTAAAGTGATGTTAGGTCTTGCATTCTTTTGCAGAGCTTTAGCTTTCCCTGTGTCTGCTACACGTTCTCTTGTGGTTGTCGACAACCATAAGATCCACGTAATCCCCTTGAAGCCTAAGGAGAGATCTCAACCATCGATGATCTCGGCCTTGCAATTCAAGTGGGGTCTCAAGTTGGGTCTTGGCTATGTCACTACCATACGAGAGCTAAGAGATAGGGAAGACGTAGCAACACCAACTCTTGCGTTGCCATAACCAATTCAGGCCATCCTCAACAAGTTAAAGGACGTCATGCCTCCAAAGCTGCCAGAGAAGCTCCCACCAAAGCAACATGTGGATCACCACATTGAGTTGGAACCCGGTGCCAAACCCCCTGCCATGGCTCCTTATCGCATGGCACCTTTGGAGCTCACTGAATTGAGGAAACAGCTCCACGATCTGATCGATTCGGGCTGCATTCTACCATTAAAAGCCCCATTCAGTGCCTCATTCCTCTTTTAGAAGAAGAAGGACGGTTCGCTTCGGATGTGTATCAACTACCGAGCCTTAAATAAGGTCACTATCAAGAACAAGTATCCCATACCCTTGATAGCTGATCTTTTCGACCAACTTGGGAAGTCAAGATACTTCACCAAGCTGGATTTGTGATCGGGTTACTACTAGGTTTGCATAGCACAAGGTGATGAGCCAAAGATGACCTATGTGACACGCTATAGAGCATGCGAGTTCTTAGTCATGCTGTTTGGCCTCACCAATGCACCAGCCACCTTTTGCACACTTATAAACCAGGTACTACATCCTTTCCTAGACAAATTCGTAGTAGTCTATTTGGATGACATTGTTGTGTACAGCAACACATTTGAGGAGCACGTAGAGCACCTCGAGCAAGTCTTCCAAGCTCTACGGGTAAACGAATTGTTCGTCAAGAAGGAGAAATGCTCGTTTGCCAAGCAAGAGGTGGACTTCCTTGGTCACCAAATCAAGGATGGTAAACTGTTAATGGATCCAGCGAAGGTGCAAGCCATCCAATAATGGGAGCCTCCAACTAACGTCCCAGAATTGCAATCTTTCCTGGGACTTGTCAACTATTATCATCGGTTCATCAAGGGATACTCTGCTGTAACCGCACCCTTGATGATTTCTTTAGAAGAACCGCACTTGGCATTATTTTGTTCATTCTTGTTGTGTAGGCAAGGTTGCTGATTTCTTTACTTGTGTGGCTTTAATTTCAACCACCTTCTTCTCCTTCTTCTATTCAGCCATTGCCCTTGGCTGGCTAACTTTCTTTTCTCTATGAGATGTAGTAGCTATAGGCTACTGCTCTTTAACCACATATATCATTTTTGGCCCTAGCTTTGGTTTGATAACTGTCTTCTCTTCTTCAGTTATCTTCACATGGGTTACAACCTTCTCTTTTAACTTCTGTGGCAAAGTCTTATTTTCTTCAGCCAATGCAGCCGCAGATTGCTGCACTTTCTTTACATTCTTCTCTTCTTTTGCAAAACTTGTTTCTCCTTTCATTTCAAGCTTCTCTAAGTTCTCTTTACTCTTTTTGAGTTGTTGCTAAAGTCTTCTATCTCCATTTCTTCAATTATCGAAGTCCTTGAACCAAGCTTTATTGTAAGGTCTTCACATATTTTGATATGTTCTTCAAATCTTCTCTTCAAGTCAATATGCTTAGCCCTTATTTCATCCTTTTGACTTTTAACTTCCTTAGACTTTACTTCAACTTGTTTTATGTGAGCCTCCAACCTTTTTATGGTTCTGCCCCTTTTGATTATCTCCTTTGAAGCTACTTCTAGCTCAGCTTCAAGATCTTGCTCTTCTTCATCAACCACTTCTTCCTCTTCAAGGGTTGAGCTACCACCTTGTGTTGATGCCATAAGGACATGCTCATCTAATGAGTCTTCTTCTTCTTTATCATTAGCTTCTTTTGTCTGACTCACATAACTCTTGAATAACCCTCTCTTCTTCCTCTGTGAGTTGGTAATCTTCTTACTAGACTTCTTTGATTTAAATGATGATCTTCTCCATCTTGAATTCTTCTCATCATCACCATCACCATCCTCATCTTCATCATCAAGTTTCACTTGTACTGAGAAGCAAAGTGTCTAGTCTGCCCACAATGATAACATCTCAAGGACAACTGTCCTTTTCCCTTTTTAGACCCCTTTTTGAATTTCCTTGTGAAGTAGGCCAATACTTTACCTTCACTTTCTTCCTCCTCCTCCTCATCATCATCCTCACTAAATGATTCTTCCTCTTCTTTTATCTTCAAGTGCTTCATAGCTTTGAAAGCTGCCTCCTTTGATACCTTTGTTATTGTAGACCTTTCAGCTGACTTTATTCTCATCTCATCTACAATGAGATTGCATTGGAGATCATGCAAAGACATAGAATTGAGATCTCTACTCTCCTCACAATTCTTGAGGCAAACCTATCAGGCAAAATTCTCAGAATTTTCTTCACAATTGATGAGTCTTTGTTCTTCCCATGACTTCTCAGGTCGTTTATAGCGTTAATGACCTTGGTGAAGAACTCTTGAACTATCTCATTCTTTTGCATTCTGAGAGATTCATAGCTCTCTTTGAACACTTGAAGCTTAGCTTCCTTCATTCTACCATCACCTTCATAGACTTGCAGTCCATAACATTAGCATACTTAGCATCTATCAATGCTAAAATGATGACATTTGAGGCCTTCCCATTTATCTCAAACTGCCTTAACTCCTCTGGGGTTGGGTCTTTACCTTCTTTTGGAGCCACAAAACACTCCTCTATGCATTTCACCATGTTCATGACCATGGTTGCAAATACCACTTGCATTTTTGCTCTCTATATATGGTAGTTGGTTCTATTAAAGATTGGAACCTTCTTGCGATAAGTGGTGCTAGTGCTAGTATTAGCTTAGATTTCTCAGTATGTTGAACAAGTCAAACTTCTAGATCCCTTCAAACTAGTACACCAAGCTGTTAAGCTTTAAATTGGTGAACTTGTGCTCTAATACCAATTGAAGTTTCTGACTTCTCCCTAGGATCTACTAGTTTGAGATACTGAGAGGGGGGTGAATCAGTATCACCATAATTCACAATTTTCGGGTAAGTGAACAACTTCAACCTTTTCTTAAAAGCGAACTCTTTCTTAGACTCGACTAAGGTAGATCTATTGCTACCTACTAATCACAATAGTCCCCAAAGTCACCTTTCAGACACCTTTCCTAATAGACAATTTAGATGTTCTTATTTAGGTCTTCGTTAGGTTATAGGTTGGCTTATACTTTAGTTGTGTTTACAACTCAATTCAAAACATATAACGTAAAGCAAATTAAGGACACACAAGATTTACATGGTTCCATCAACGTAACGTACATCCACGGTGGTAAGGACTCTCCCTTACGAAGACTATGCATTATACTTGAGAATTCCAGTTACAGTGGATGTCTTAATCCTCTACTCCTTGCAATATTGCAATTACTAAGCAAGTACAATACAAAGAGTGTCACTTACTGTGTCTGCCCTTCTTCTAGCTTGTCTTGCCTCTCTTAAATTGAAAGGTTGCGCCACTGCCGCTTAGAAGTTCACCGCAACACTCTCTAACCTCTCTTGAAGAAATCTAGAAATATGTTGAGTTCTTTCCAATGCTTCGCTGAATTTATTCTCTACGTTGTTTCACACAACTTCTACTTTCACTGTCTCACAGTCTCACCCATCTTCATGTCTTACAGCTCGCCTCACCTGTCTATTTCTCTCCCTCTTGCTGTTCAGCTAGATTTCTCTCTTTTACCGCGGATTTCTCTCTCTTACTGTCTAGTCATTCACCTCTGTTCTAC
>JAHLGO010012191.1:0-31692 GCA_020615895.1 Ceriops decandra | reverse complement strand
TTTTCTAGTTTGCTATTTTTGTGCAAACAATTTCTCAATTCATTCTCAAGTTGTTGTATCAACTTTTCCTCTTCCTTTTTGGTTGATTCCTTATAACTTGAGAATTCTTGTTCAACATCTACCTGTGCAACCAACACATTTTTTGCAGCATCATCATTGGAATCATCATTAGCTTCTTCTTCAGAATCTTCTTCATCTAATTTGCTAAAAACATTTCTTCATTCAGATTTGAAGAGTTGCTTTCTCCCTTTGGTACTTGAATTCCCAGCTTTAGAATACTTGGATTTCTTTGTTCTCCTCCTTGGGGTTGGCTTATCATCATCATCATCACTATCTACTTCTTTTCTGTTTAAGCAGTCCATGGCAAAGTGCCTAATTGCTCCATAACTAAAGCACTTCAAGGGTAATTTTCCCTTATGCTTCCCTTTTTCTTTCCTTGTATTTTTGGTGATGTAATCATGACTTTATTAAGTTTAGTATCACTATCTTCTTCTTCAAAGCTACTATCGAATTCTTCTTCTTGTTCTTTAATTTGTAATTTCTTCATTGCTTTGAACACTTTCTTTGCCTTAGACCTCTTTTCTTTCTTTATTGGGGCTATTCTCATTTCACAAGTCACCAATATGCTATGTAAATCATTTAGGGGCAGCTTATCCAAATCTCTATCTTCTATGGAGAAAACTTTGGCATTGAAAGCTTTCAGTAAGGTTTTAAGTATCTTCCTTACCACAATAGCATCGTTGATCTTCTCTCTATAGCCTTTAATGGAGCATACAATTTCATTTACTCTTGTAAAGAAGGCATCCACAGATTTATCATTCAACATGTTTATGCCTTTAAATCTGCTCCTCCAAATTTGTAGCTTGGCTTCCTTCATAACCTTGTTACTTTCATAAATATTCTTCAATTTGTCCCAAATTTGTTTAGTTTTGTTGCACCCCAGCACTTAGGTCAAATCATTGTTTAATAAGGAGGTATATAAGGCATTTCTTGCCTTTCCATCACACTTTAAATTCTTCTTATTAGTAGGCATCATAGTAGCACCTTTAGTAATAGGGGTGAAGCCACTAACAGTAGATTCAAACACATTTAGACCAAAAAAATCAGATATGGGAGCATTTTATTCTTCCATAACTGATAATTTTGTCCATCAAAAGTGGGAATGCCTTTGCTATTAACACTGTTCATACTCTTCATGATATTAACTAACAATAAATGTAAAGATTCAGAGTAGTAACAAAACTATTTCAGATCAAAGCAAATAGAATGGATCAACAAAGGAATTAGGCTTTAATGCCACTTGATAAGGACCTTTTTAGGTTTCACATTGAGAAAGGGAAGGGGTAAATCAATGTAAGATGCTTACCTTTTACAAATCTGTCTTGATCAAACCTCTGTGCCTTGTTAAAGTTGATGATGCAATTTTATCTTGCTTCTTTATGCGAGAACAATCGTATAAATATCAAGCAAACATAAGCACCTAAGAATACATAGAATTTTTACGTGGTTGACCCATAATGTGTGAGTTACGTCTATGGTGTGATAAGATCACTCTTAGATCATACAATCCACTCTTATTATGAAGGAATATTGTTGAGCCCATCTTTGATGGTTAATGTTGGATTTGTTATCAATAGCATCTTATATAGTTGTTCTTGTTAATTTGATATTATGAACACCATTGAGATGTTGAGAGGTTATTGGGTAAAACTATTAATAGTAAGTCAAACCTAAAGTCGATGAATCAAAATTGACCATTGGCCCTAAATTTTATGAGTCAAGGTTGACTGTTGATCATTGACTATTGACCTTAAATTTTAAGAAGTCAATATTGATCATTGACCTTAAATTTTAGGAACCAAATCTGGCTATTGATTGTAAGGCAACCTTTGGGAATCAATGTTGACTGTTGATGAGTGTGCAACCTTAATCTCAAGGTTCTATAAATACCTCCATGCATCTTGTAAGACCGATGTGTGAGATGCAAAAAAATTGAGAGAATGGCAAAGGCTGCAAAGAGAGAACAACGTGTGTGCTTTAGAAAATTGAGAGAGAACGGAAAATATAAAGGCAAGGAGAGGTGAATGGCAAACCTAAAGCCAAAGAGAGGTGCAGCACCAAGGACAGGTGTAGCAATTGGTAACCTTACCAAAGGGAGAAAAAGGTGGGGCAGTCGATAGCCACACTAAAGAGAGGAGAAGAATGTGTTGTAGCCACACCAAACTAGTGAAGAGCATGCAGTAGCACAACTTGCAACAGCATAACCTACAGCAGCACAACCTATAGTAGCACATCCAATAGCTTATAGTAGAACAACCAATAGCAACCAATAGCAGTAAAGGCAAGTAGCAAACCAAGGGTAAATAGCAATACCAACAAGTGCAAGCAAGACCAACAATAATCATAACCAATAATTGCAGTAGGTGAAGCACAACCAGCAATTACAATAGCAATTATAACCAACAATAGTAGCAAGGGCAACTAGTAATAGTAGTATGGGTATATAGCAATAGCAATAAGGGCAGCAAGCAATAATAGCTTGCAGCAACTGATAGAAGGTGAATCATAACTAGCAGTTTGCAGTAGCTTATAATAGTTTGCAGGCATCACTAACAAGAGAAGAAAACTTGCCTTGGTAGTAAGGCAAGCAACACGAGCAGTAAGGGGAGAAACCTATTAAGGCAACAATGAAGTAGCATTGGCAGTAGGGAATAAAACCTGCTAAGGTAGTAAGTGAGGTAACACTGGTAGTAGAGGAAGAGGAGCTGCAATGAAGATTACCTACAAACATATAGAACTTGCAGAGAAGAGACTGACAATGCTTGAGCAAAGACTGGTAGTGAGGAAAAAGATGATCTATTTTCTACAACAGTAACTTGTGTACATCGAGTGATCTTTCTTAGGGAAGTTTTGACATAAAGTTTTCATGTATTTCTTGACAATGTGTGGGAGACCCTTGGAGTGATTAGGACATTAATCCTTTGAGTGATTAGGACATCAATCTTTTGAGTGATCAGGACATCAATCCTTTGAGTGATCGAGAGATCATTGTAAGTAGTTAAGGAGCGATCTTTCTACAACATAACTGTATCCCTTGATAATAAGAATGGATTGTGTGATTTAGGATTGATCTTATCATACCATGGACAGAGCTCACACATTGTGGGTGAACCATGTAAAAATTGTTGTGTGTCCTTAGGAGCTTACGTTTGATTTGATATTCATATGGCTGCTCTTACATAAAGAAGCAAGATAACAAATTGGATCATCAACTCTAACAAGTCATAGAGGCTAATCTAAATAGATTTGTAAAAAGCAAACATCTCACACTAATTCACCCCCTCCCCCTCTTAGTGTGAGACCTAAGAAGGTCCTCATCTAGTGGTATCAGAGCTTGGTTCTCTCTATTGATGCATTTTGTCTACTTTGATCTAAAGTTGTTTGTTGTTGCTGTGAATTGTTACTGGTTAATATCATAAAAAGCATAAATAATGTTAATAGCAAGGGCATTTCTACTTTTGATAGATAGAATTATTAGTTATGGAAAAATAGAATGCTCTCATATATGATGTCACTTGGTCTAAGTGTATTTGAATCTATTGTTAGTGGTTTTATCCCTATTGTTGAAGGTACTACTATGACTAATAAAAAGAATTTAGAGTGTGATAAAAAGGCAAGAAATGCCTTATATGCCTCCTTATTAGACAAAGAATTCACCAAAGTGATGGGGTGCAATACAACCAAGCAAATTTAGGATAAGTTAAAGAACATTTTTAAAGGAGACAAGATTGTGATGGAAGCCAAGCTACAAATTTGAAGGAGTAGTTTTAAAGACATCATGATGTAGAATGATGAATCTGTGGATGCTTCACATGAGAAAACAAAGTTGTGTGCTTTATTAGAAGCTATGGAGAAGAGATCAAGCTACTATGGTAAAAAAGATACTTAGAACCTTATCAGAAGTTTACAATGCCAAAGTTTCTTTTATAGAAGATAGAGATTTGAATAGACTGCCTTTAGATGATTTGCACGACATATTAGTGGCTTATGAAATGAGAATAGCCCCCAATAAAGAAAAAACAGAAGTCTAAAGTGGAGAAGGAGCTAACCTTCAAGACAATGAACAAATGAAAACTTATACCAAGTTTTCAATAGCAAAAACACATGCTACATGAGCACCAAAAATGAGAATTTGTTGTGGCATATGAGATTAGGAAATCTTGGACAAAATGGGCTAAAAAAGTTGTCTAATGATAAAGCTGTGAAAGATGTACCCAAGTTAAGAAGATAATAAGATGTAATTTACAACACTTGTCAAAAAGGGAAGATGGTGAATGCTATCCACAAAAATGTGGAGACTTAAACAAAGAAGTCATTAGAGCTCATTCATTCAGATATATTCACCAAACCTCTGTCAAGAAAAATGTTCCAAATTTTAAGGATGAATTTATGTGTTTAGCTACCATCTAGAGGTATGCCCCTAACTTCTCTCCTCTTCCATTTTTTATTATTCTTTGGATTTATTGTCAAAGAGGGAGATATTTTGCATAAATCCAAAGAGAGTATACACTAATTAAAAGGGGAAGTAGCTTGATACATAAAGGGGGAGAAATAGAAAAAAAGGGGGATTTAAAGGTATAAATGCATGCAAAAAGGGAGATGCATGTTTAAGAGGAAGTTGTGTATGTCAAAGGTTGCTATTTGTGCTTAATTAATGATTTGTAGATTTAATGTGTTGCCAACAAATCCAAAAGGGGAGATTGTTGAGCCCATCTTTAATGCCTAATATTGGATTTATTATAAACATCTCAATTAAGATGTAAAGAGGTTGTTGGGCAAAACCGTTGATGGCAGATTAACCCTAAAGTTGATGAGTTAATATTGACCAGTGACCCTAAATTTTAAGGGTCGAGGCTGATCGTTGACCCTTGACAAATGACCTTAAATTTTAGGAAGTCAATGTTGACCATTAACCCTAAATTTTCATAATCAAATCTAGCATTAATTGTAGGGCAAGCTTTAGGAATCAATGCTTATCATTGATGAGTGTGTAAGCTTAATCTCAAGGCTTTATAAATACCTTCATGCATCTTGCAAGACCAATATGTGGGCTACAAAAAAAAATTAAGAGAACAGCAAGGGCTACAAAGAGAGAACGATGGTAAGGGCTATATAAAGAGAACAATATGTGTGTGCTGCAAAATATTAAGAGAGAACGACAAACCTAAAGGCAAGGAAAGGTGAATGGCAAACCTAAAGCTAAGGAGAGGTGTAGTCAACTAAGAGAGGTGCAATACCAAGGAGAGGTGCTCTTCTAGCGACATGTGGTGCTCTTCCAACCTTTGGACCCTACCTTCAACTAAGTTGTTTCCAGGGCAGGCAGGCTATTATATAGAAAAGATAACTCTTCTTGAGGCCCATGCCCACATCTCCTAACTCCCTAATGTTGCCATTAGCCACCACGTCCTAGTTCAGGTATTTTAAAAAAATTCCCTTTCAAAGCTTGGGCATGGATGTACTATCAAACGGGCTTCCCATCTCTTAGGATTGACTAACCCATGTGCAAGTGTCGTTTACATGGAACCATTCCGTTCCTTGGCTTTCAAAGTTCTCATTAGAATATTTGCTACAACAACTTAGATTTGCACCAACAGCTGCTCCACCTAAGCTCATGCCTAGGGTTTTACAGCAACCGCTGCACCCTCCTACTCATCAAGGCTTGGCCCTTGCCCCGACGGCTAGGTGTGGATTGTGCACTTCAGTGCCATCCATTTTTAGGGCTAGTTGATTTGGAAAGTGAGTTGTTACACACTCCTTACTGGATTTTGACTTCCATGACCACTGTCCTGCTGTCTTAATCAATCAACACCCTTTGTGGGATCTAGGTTAGTGTATAGTTAGGCACTGTAACCTAGCTTTTGGTTCATCCCACATCGCTTGTTCTGCTTACCAAAAATGGCCCAGTTGGAGCTCTCGATTCCATGGCATGGCTCAACGAGGCTGCTGCACTGTCCTACCTATTTAAAGTTTGAGAATAGGTCGAGGGCATTCTGCCCTTAATGCCTTTAATCATTGGCTTTACTAGATAGAACTCATACCGAGCTCTAGCTATCTTGAGGGAAACTTCAGAGGGAACCAGCTACTAGATGGTTTGATTAGTCTTTCGCCCCTATACCCAAGTTAGACGAACAATTTGCACGTCAGTATCGCTATGGGCCTCCACCAAAGTTTCCTCTGGCTTTACCCCATTTAGGCATAGTTCGCCATCTTTCGGGTCCCGACAGGCATGCTCTCTCTTAAACCCTTCATAAAAGATCAAGGTCGGTTAGTAGTACAACCCTCGTGGGGATCCCACCACATCAGCTTCCTTGCGCCTTACAGGTTTACTCATCCATTGACTCACACACATGTCTAACTCCATGGTCTATGTTTCAAAATTAGCCAAATAAGGAGCTTGCAGGCCGATACCAGGAGCACACTGTTGCCAAGGCACACCATGAAAGCGCACGCTGTGTCCATGACTGCGAGGGCAACGTTTCCTTAGGCATTTTGAGGGCCCGAGCTTTGGAGGCCACTGCAATACTTGTCAGTCTACACCCCAAGCAAATTGACAGACTGGCTCGCACTATTCCGCATGCAACCGAGGTGCATCGCCAGCCCCTATCCACTTCCCTTTTGACAATTTCAAGTACTCTTTGCTCTCTTTTCAAAGTCATTTTCCTCTTTCTCTTGCGGTACTTGTTCATTATCGGTCACTCACCCATATTTATCCTTGGACAAAATTTACTACACAATTGGGGTTGCATTCGCAAACAACCTGACTCACAGACAACGCCTCGTGGTGCAACAGGGTTTGAGCATGATGGGGCTCTCACCCTCTCTGGTGCCCCCTTCCAAGGGACTTAGGCCCAGTCCGCCGCTGAGAACACTTCTCCATACTACAATCCAACTGCGAGGCCACACTCATAGGAGGCCATCGTTCGCCACTAGTTGTCCCTTTATGGACTCAGGGGTGGGGTGGGCAATGTTGAGCGATGCCTAGGTAGACGTGTCCTTAGCTAGAAGGCTTCAGGCGCAACTTGCATCCAAAGACTTGATGGTTCGTGGGTTTCTGCAATTCATACCAAGTATCGTATTTCACTACATTCTTCATTAATGCAAGAGCCGAGATATCCATTACCGAGAGTCATTTGGATTCTCTTTGTGTAGACATAGCACCTCCAGTGCACACCGTTCCTGGGGTGACAGGGCATTGCCTTTCCCCTTTTGATTTCCTTAACACGACTTGTGTTGGGGTTTTGTTGTTGGAGCCAAAGGAGGATCAACGAGCAATCTCTCTAGTGGCAGACGGGGTGAATGATCCTTCCATAAGTTCACCTACGGAAACCTTGTTAAGACTTCTGCTTCCCCTAATTGATTAGGTTCAGTGGACTTCTCATAACGTCGCCAGCAGCAAACCGCCCACGTTGCCACAATCTAAACACTTCACTAAACCATGCAATCAGTAGGAGCAATGGGTAATGTGTACAAAGGGCAGGGATGTAGTCAACGCAAGATGATGACTCACACTTACTAGGAATTCCTCGTTGAAGACCAATAATTGCAATGATTTATCCCTATCACGATGAAATTTCAAAGATTACTCGGGCCTGTCGGCCAAGGCTATAGACTCATTGAATACATTAGTGTAGCGCGTGCCCAGAACATCTAAGGGCATCATAGACCTACTATTGCCTCAAACTTCCTTGGCTAGTTAGTAGGCTGAGGTCTCGTTCATTAACAAAATTAACCAGACAAATCACTCTACCAACTAAGAATGGCCACCCACCACCACCCATAGAATCAAGAAAGAGCTATCAGTCTGTTAATCCTTACTATGTTTGGACCTGGTAAGTTTCCTTGTGTTGAGTCAATTTAAGCCATAGGCTCCACTCCTGGTGGTGCCCTTCCATCAATTCCTTTAAGTTTCAGCCTTGTGACCATACTCCCCCCGAAACACAAAGACTTTGATTTCTCATAGGGTGCCAACGAAATCCTAAGAGCAACTTCTGCTATCCTTAATCAACATTGTTTATGGTTGAGACTAGGGCGGTTTTTGATCATCTTTGAGCCCTCAACTTTCATTCTTGATTAATGAAAACATCCTTGGTAAATGCTTTCGCAGTTGTTTAACTTTCATAAATCCAATAATTTCACCTTTGACTATGAAATACGAATGCCCTTTATTGTCCTTATTAATCATTACTTCGATCCTGAAGGCCAACACAATAAGATTGAAATCATATGATGTTATCCAATGCTAATGTATCCAGAGCATCTTGTCACAAGGATACGTTAATTTGGCCTATTCATGTATCCTAAAGGTGCAAATCCAGGTTGCTAGCATTGTCCAGCCCTTTTTCTATCTATAGAAGGTCTTAGAAGCATGCAGAAGTATCTTCATTTAGAGACTCCTGCAAAGTGTGCTACAACTAGAGAATTCCTAAAGGGACCATATTAAATGCTTATCTAGAATACTCCTTGTAAATAACTAGAATATTCCATTCTAGGAGTTTCTCTTGAGATGTATAAATAGGTCTCCCATCTCAATTGTACAACATGAATCCTTTCTCAATACAAGTTCACTTGCAAAGCTCTCTTGTGCTCTCTCTTTTGTTCTCTCAAGCACTTCCAATTTGCTCACTTACCCCTCTCACGTCTTCCACTAATTCACTCAAACTCTTCAAGGCTTACTTAGCTCATCTTCACTCGCAAGATTAACTAAGTATCACATGGGTTAGCATGATCGAAGCCTAACTCTATGATAAGTGGTATCAGAGCATGGTTGAATACTGGTTTCAACATTGTTCTTTTTTGGGTTATGAGTATGGCAAGCGAAGAAGGATTTGTTGAGACCACTATAGATGAGCAACAAGTGGGGCAACAAGCTCATGGGCATGAGGAGCAACATGCTCTAGCCAAATGTAGCAAGTCTAAGGCTTTGGCAAAGGAAACTATGGACTCTCGTGTTGGTAACTTGGAAAGGAGTGTCACTGACATAAGCTCCATTGTGGCAACCTCAGCGATCAAGTTAATAACTTGATCCATGAGAATACAGAGATCACACTAGTTGCCAATGTCATGATCGAAGAGTTTGTCCGCTTATTTAGGGGAGAACTATGCTCCTTGAATCAAGGTTTGTCCCACCTACATGAGTTCATTGAGGGAGAGATGCATGACCTTTGTAGGGACATGGAGTCTCTGCATTGAAACAACTTACTTGGTAGTATAGCTGCCACTACTAGTGCCACTGCAGTACATGGCTTGAAGGTCCATAAGCTTTCCATATACAACGACACACGTAATGCCACTGTGGTGGAAAACTTCTTGTTTGGCCTTGAGAAATACCTTGAGGCCATGGGGTTATTGATGACTTGGACAGGGTAGGCAACACCCCAATCTTCCTAAGGGATGCTACCCAACTCAGGTGGAGACAAAAGCATTCCAAACAGGATAAAGGCTAATGTTCCATTGACAATTGGGAACAATTCAAGGTTGAAGTGAATAAGTACTTTGTGCCTCACAATGCAGATAACGAAGCTAAAGGAAAGATGCGTCGCTTATGTCAGACAGGTAGTATTTCTGACTACATTAAGGAATTTACTACCCTTATGCTTGAAACTGAGATGTCCAATAAAGAGCTTCTCTTCTACTTTAAAGACAGCTTAAAGGATTGGGCAAGAGTCGAGTTGGACAGACATAATGTATAGACCCTCGATGCTACCGTTGCCACTGTTGAAACCTTTATCGACTACTCTACTCACTCCAAGTGCAAGAAGCCAAACTTTGGCAAAAGTGGGGGAGAGAAAACCAGAAAAAAAAGCAAGATTTTGGCCATAATGAGGGTGGACAACAGAGACCCTCAAGTAACCATCCCAAGAATGAGAAGAAGTTTGTAAGTAAGCACAACTTAGCTAATCCTCTTAGACCCTATTTCATCTATGATGGACTACACTAGGTAAAGAACTGCCTTACCATAAAGCAATGAATGGTATGATGACAATACTCAACTTAGAAAAGGCCGACAAAAAAACCCAAGTGGACATGGGATCTATCCAGCAATTGGGTAATCTCTTGAAGCGTTTCTCCCCAATAGTCGCTAAGGAGAAGGGACTGTTGTATGCTGATATTACTATCAAGGGTAAATCATCTTGTGCGATGCTAGATATAGGAGCAATGCACAACTTCATAGACGTACAAGAGGCCAAATGTCTAGGTCTTAAACTAACAAAGGGGAATGGCACCATTAAATTGGTAAACTCGGAAGCTAGGCTTGTTTAAGGCATGGTACGTGGAGTAGCTGTCCAAATTGGTGAATCGACAGGTAAGTTGGACTTTACCGTCGTTCTTATGGATGATTTCAAGGTGGTGTTAGGTCTTGCATTCTTTTACGAAGCCTTGGCTTTTCTTGTTCTTGCTTCAAGTTCTCTTGTGGTTGCTCACACTTGTAAGATCCGAATAGTTCCCTTGAAGGACAACGAGAGGTCTCAACCATTGATGATCTCGACCTTACAATTCAAATAGGGTTTGAAGTCGGGTCCCAGCTATGTTGCTACCATAAGGGAACTAAGCGAGGAGGAGGACATAACAGCACCAACTCCCATACTATCGTAACCCATTCTGGCTATCCTTACCAAGTTCAAGGACATCATGCCTTCCAAATTACCGAGGAAGCTTCCACCAAAGCAAGATCATCACATTGAGCTGGACCCTGGTGCTAACCCTCCTACCATGGGCCCTTATTACATGGCACCTTTGGAGCTTGCTGAACTACGGAAGCAACTCCATGATTTGATTGATTCGAGCTACATTCGACCCTCAAAAGCCACATTCAGTGCCCCAATCCTTTTCTGAAAGAAGAAGAACAGATCATTACAGATGTGTAATGATTACCAAGCATTGAATAAGGTCACTATCAAGTATCCAATTCCCTTAATAGCTGATCTTTTCAACCAACTCAGGAATGCAAGGTACTTCACTAAGCTGGATTTGTGAGCAGGTTACTACCAGGTCCGCATAGCACAAGGTGATAAGCCAAAGACAACCTGCGTAACACACTATGGAGCATTTGAGTTCTTGGTCATGCCCTTTGGCCTCACCAACACACTAGCCACCTTTTGCACACTCATGAACAAGGCATTACATCCTTTTCTTGATAAATTCATGGTATTCTATTTGGATAACATTGTAGTGTACAGCAACACACTTAAAGAGCATGTTGAGCACCTCAAGCAAGTCTTCCAAGCTCTCCAAGAAAACAAGTTCTTCATCAAGAAGGAGAAGTGCTCGTTCGCCAAGCAAGAGGTGGACTTCCTTCACCACCTAATCAAGGATGGTAGACTCTTGATGGATTTAGCAAAGGTGCGAGCCATCCAATAATGGGAGCCTCCAACCAAAGTCCCAAAACTACGATCCTTCCTAGGGCTCGTCAACTATTATCGTCAGTTCATCAATGGGTACTTTGCCATAGTTGCACCCCTAATCAACCTACTGAAGAAGAACCACACTTGGCATTGGATGAAGGAATGCCAAGCTTCCTTTGAGAAATTAAAGCAAGCAATCTCCAAGGAACCGGTTATGGTGTTGCCGGACTACGAAAAGCCTTTTGAAGTCCACATCAATGTGTCTGACTTTGCCATTAGGGGAGTCTTAATGCAGGATAGGCATCCCATTGCCTATGAAAGTCGCAAGCTAAATGACATGAAGAGACGGTATATTATCCAGGACAAAGAGATGACCGCTGTCATCCACTGCTTGCACACTTGGAGACATTATCTCTTTGGAAGTAAGTTTTGTGATCATGACCGATAATGTTGCTACAAGCTATTTCCAAACCCAGAAGAAACTTAGCCCCAAGCAAGCTTGTTGGTAAGACTTCCTGGCAGAATGCGACTACAACTGTGGTATAAGCCGAGTCAAACCAATGTAGTTGCTAATGCATTAAGCTGGAAGGTGGAATTAGTGGCCCTTGCAACTAGTATGCCTAAGAGCAACCTCCTTGAATGGATCAAAAAAGTTACTAGACAAGACAAATTGGCCAACAATCTTCTAAGATTGGCTAGTGAGGGGAAGACTCATCAATTTTGGATAAACGATGGAGTCCTAACAATAATCGAGAATCGAGTCTTTATGCCAAAGTGGGGAAACTTGAAGAAGGAGATTCTCAAGGAATGCCATGTTTCCCTATGGGCTGGTCACCCAAGTATGGCACGAACCCTTGCTCTTGTCCAACAACATTATTTTTTGCCGCATATGCATACAAACATCAAGGCCTATGTGCAAACTTGCTTAGTTTGCCAACAAGACAAGGTAGAATAGCAACCACCAACCGGCCTACTTGAGCCACTACCCACTCCTGAGAGGCCTTGGGAAAGTCAATTAATGGACTTTATTGTGGCTCTACCAAAGTCTGAAGGGTGTGGAAGCATCATGGTAGTAGTTGATCGGTTCAGCAACTATAACACCTTCATTCTAGCCCTCGCTGATTGCAAGATGGACGAAGTTGCTTGCCTGTTCTTCAAGAACATAGTAAAGCTAGGGGTGTGCCAAAGAGCATAATCAGTAACAAACATCCCCGCTTTACATGCAAATTTTGGCACAAGCTATTCAAGTTGTTAAGAACCGACCAGAACTTCTCGACAAGCTTCCATCCTCAATGTGATGGGCAAACTGACCGAGTCAATGCCTTACTTGAACAATGCTTGAGGCACTATGTCAGTGCTCACCAAAGAGATTGGGCAAAGCTACTCAACACTGCCCAATTCTCATACAACCTTCAGAGGAGTGAGGCCACAAAAAAAAGCCTGTTTAAGATTTTCATAAGACAACAACCGCTAACTCCAAGTGCTATTACCTCTCCTTACACTGGCAACAACCTATTTGCCTTTATGTTCATAAAGGAATGGCATGAGGAAGTGGACATAATAAGGGCTTGTCTTGATAAAGTAGCCAAGAAGATGAAAAGATGGGCTGACTTGCCTAAAGGACTATAAGCGGGAGACATGGTGATGGTGAAACTACTGCCCAACCAATTCAAGTGTCTATGCAAAGTACACAAGGGCTTGGTACGGAAGTATGAAGGACCATTTCCTATCATCAAGCTTGTGGGAAAGGCCGCCTATCAAGTCCAACTCCCTCTAAAGCTAAAGATCCACAACATTTTCCATATAAGTCTTCTAAAGCCTTTCTATGGAAACGAAGAGGATCCAAGACGAATTGAGTCCAAACGTGTACCAACGGCTATGGTCACTGAATTCAACAAGGAGGTGGAACATATCCTTACTGACCGAGTGATCTGGAGAAGGGGAGTTCCCAACTACATTGAGTACTTAGTAAAATGGAAAGATTTGTCATACCAAGAAGCTAGTTTGTGGCAATTTGCCAATCATATTCGGTAATATAAGACTGAAAATGCGACGAGGATGTCACAGAATTGAGTAAGGGAGGATGTCATAAGGATACGTTGATTTAGCCCATTCATACTTAAGGTGCAAATTCGGGCCAAGACCAAACCTCTGTGGGCTGCTAGCATTGTCCAACCCCTTTGCTATCTATGGAAGGTCCCAGAAGCATGCAGAAGTGTCTTCATTTAGAGACTTCAGCAACAACTAGAGAATTCAAAAAGGGAACATATTAAATGCTTATTTAGAATAATCCTTGTAAATAGCTAGAATATTCCATTCTAGGAGCTTCTCTTGAAATGTATAAATAGGTCTCCCATCTCAATTATATAGCACAAATCCTTTCTCAATACAAGTTCACTTGCAAAGCTTTCTTGTGCTCTCTCTTTCATTCTCTCAAGCATTTCCAATTCGCTCACTTGCCTCTCACATGTCTTCCACTGATTCACTCAAGCTCTTCAAGCTTACTTAGCTCATCTCCTCTCATAAGATTGACTAAATGCCACTCAAGTTAGCACGATCCCAGCCTAACTCCATGACAGTAGGCTTGCTTAGAGCACTCTAAGTTCCTCAAAGTAATAGCATCAAAGGCATGACCCGAAAAATTAGGGCCAGAAGCACATCGCTAGTAGAAGGGATGAGGCGATCAATGCACGCAAAAGGCAAACTGATTGACCAATACCGAGGTCCAACTACGAGCTTTTTAATTGCAACAACTTAAATATAAGCTATTGGACTTGGAATTACTACGGCTACTAGCACCAGACTTGCACTCCAATGGATCCTTATTAAGGGATTTAGATTGTACTCATTCCAATTACTAAACTCGTAAGAGCCCAATATTGCTATTTGTTGTCATTACCTCCTTGTGTCAGGATTAGGTAATTTGTGCGTTTGCTGCCTTCCTTGGATGTGGTAGCCATTTCTCAGGCTCCCTCTCTAGAATTGAACCCTAATTCTCCGTCACCTATCACCACCATGGTAGGCCTCTATCCTACCATTGAAAGTTGATAGGGCAAAAGTTTGAATGATACGTCACTAGCACGTTGGCCGTGTGATTTGTCGAGTTATCATGAATCATCAAAGCAATGAGCAAAGCCCACGTTTTCCTTTTATCTAATAAATGCATCCCTTCCAAGAGTCGGGGTTTGTTGCACATATTAGCTTTAGAATTACTATAGTTATCCAAGTAGATGGTACCATTAAACAAACTATATATGATTTAATGAGCCATTTGCAGTTTCACAGTCTGAATTAGTTCATACTTACACATGCATGGCTTAATCTTTGAGACAAGTATATGAGTACTAGCAGGATCAACTAGGTATCATTCGTTCATGATGTCGGTGATTGTGCACATGACACGAATCCAAGGAATGGATTAAGATCAAGAATAAGAGCGGGCACGATAGTCGTGCTGTAGGTGGACAAGAGCTCCTGGTGGGCAGAGATGGAGGGAAACCGCAGTCCTCCCACCCGCATCCAAGAGCACGACCAATGAACCGTGTACCAGTGCAGTCACGATCAGCATGCAAGGGACGTAGCCGATGGCACGTGGTCTCCCTCACACCTCCAAAGAGGTAAAGGGTGAGAAGGGACACAAGCATCACCATGATTTCCTAATCAGGAATGCCACATAGGAACCCTTGCATTTCACCTCGAGGCGTATTAGATGCATTTGCATGCAAGTCGAGAATGATTCAACAGCCAATAGTTTGATGCACAAGCGTGGAGCTTGCAGGCCTATTCAACCCTATTACCACTGAGTGGTGCAATGTCACAGTGCACATGGCTGTAAGAGTCCCTGAGATGGTAGCACGGTGCAAGCTATTTTGCCACGTCATCAACTCGTTAGGGCTAATATAGGCATGGGCCAATGCAGTAGCACAGGCCCTTAGCAAGCAACAGCGATCTAGTTGAGCCCTCTAGAGAGCAATGACACTGCCCGTAGCAAGAGTCCCTCGATGATTAGCATTGAGCGGGCGGCTTCGCCCCAACATCAGCTGTCTGGTGGCAATACCTACGTCCATTAATGCACTAGCATTCGCTACTGGTGGGTGCCAACAATTAAGCTAAGCCCCGCTTAGCGCAGCAAAGCTACCCCCCCAAGAGTCCCCAAACCATTGGCATTGAGTGGGCTGCTTCGCACCACCATGGACCCTTCAGTGGCAATGCCTAGGTGCACTGGCATACTAGTGCTAGCTGCTGACGGAGTCCCTCAGTAGGCGGTAGTAACTGGGTTGAGAGCCCCCCACGACTATCACGAACTTGGGCATGATCAACCAATGACCCCTGCGGCATTAGCAATTCACTTGACTCAAATGCTAGTTCAACTTTCTCCAAGAGCTAGAATGCTACTAGCAAAAGATTGAAAGAAGCCCACAAAGTAGACAAGAGATATGGAGAACTTGGAGACTACTGTATTGATTCAATAATGCAAATACACTATTACTTGGATGATGTAAAAATGAGGTCCCTAAGGCTATATATAGTAATCCACCTCCTTAATAGATGGCTAGGATCTATTCAATCTAACGATCAGTATTCTCTTTATAGAGTATTCTATATTACTCTACACTTTATAAGAAGATAAGGGAGTTATCTACAAGATTCTAGAGGCTTCAACCTAGTTGTGGAATTCTGGAGAATAAGCCTCTTCAATAGCTCAATTTGGGTAGAATGATGTGGCACGTGAAATTCTCCCCCACTCAATCTGGCAACGCCCTTATCGTGTCCCTCTTATATGTCTCAATCACATCAACGTTGCTCCACAGAGTTAGCTTGTGTTCCCAACTTGCCTTGCTATCTAGCAACCTTTTCCATTTAACAAAGTACTCGACATAACTCAAATGGGTGCCTCTTTTTGGAATGACACAATGTGCCAATATCTCTTCCATGTCATGATTTAGTATCGTTGTTATGGCTGTAGGGGCTCCTTTTGATTTGCCCCTGCTTGACTCCTCCTTATTAGGATGGTAAGGCTTTAGTAAGCTTACGTGCAATATTGGATGAATCTCCAGGCGTGATGGTAGAGTTAATTAGTAAGCTAGCTTGCCAATCCTCTTCTCCACTAGGAAGGGTCCCTCGTAATGCCTTATGAGGCCCTTCTGCACCCTAGTAAGCCTTTAGCTTTGATGGGGAAGGAGTTTCACCATCACCAAATCTCCTTCCTTAAACTCCAAGTGTCTCCTCTTAGCATTGACTCATTTCTTCATCCGCTTAGTAGCCTTAGCCAAGTATGCCCATGCCATGTCAGACTTCTCATGCCAACCCTTAGCAAACTTGAATGTAGTAGGACTCATTGGTTGGAGTCCCGTAGCAACCTTGAATAGACTAGCTCTAGTTGACTTGTTTTTCTATAGATTGTATGAGAATTGGGCTCTGTCAAGCAACTTAGCCCAATCACTCTGGTTAGCACTTACGTAATGCCTTAAGAATAGCTACAACTAGGCATTCACCCTTTCTGTTTGACCATTAGTTTGGGGATGAAAGCTTATGAAGAAGTTGAGCTTAAATGCAATCAACTTGAATAGCTCCATCTAGAATCTCTTGGTGAAGTGAGTGTCTTTATCGCTGACAATTGTCTTTGAGATGCCCCATTATTTCACTACATACTTGAAAAATAGGCATGCTACATCTTCAGCTGTAAACTTTGAGGGTATGAGGATAAACACACCATACTTGCTAAATCGGTCTACCGCTACCATGATGTTGGGACATCCATTCAACTTTGGTAGACACATGATGAAATCCATTGAACATTCTCCCATGGTCTCTCTGGAATAAGTAGGGGCTCCAGCAATCCCGATAGTTGATGTTGCTCCACCTTGTCTTGTTGGCATACAAGACAAGTCTTCATGTAGAGCTCAACGTCATCCCACATTTGTGACCAATAATATGCTCACTTTACAAGTGCCAACATATTACACATACATAGATGTCCTGCCCATTTTGAGTCATGGCACTCCTTAATAATCGCCTTCCTCAATTCTTGCCACTTTGGTACATAAACTTTATTGCCTTTGGTAGTAAGTAACCCATCCTCAAGCCAAAACTGACATGTCTTCCCACTACTTGCCAATTCTCTCAAACTCTTGGCTTGTGGGTCGAATGTGGCAGGGACATTAGTAAGTCCAAATGGCATAACTAAGAACTTAAAAGAGCTATACCTTATAACATAAGGTCTTTGGCTCATCTCCTTCTATAATCCTCACTTGGTAGTATCCCAATCTCAAATCCAGCTTTGTGAACCATTATGGTTTACTTAGCTGATTGAACAAATCAGCTATCAATGGAATTGGATACTTATTCTTCACGATGATTTTCTTAAGCTCTTGATAGTTGATGCATAATTGGAGTGACCCATCATGCTTCTTTTGGAAAAGGACAGGTACACTGTATGGAGCCTTTGATGCTTGAATATAACCTGCATCCAAAAGCTTCTTAAGTTGCCTCCTAAGTTCCTCTAACTCAAGGGGTGCCATTCGGTAAGGCATCGCAGTAGGTGGTCTTACACTAGGGACCAACTCTATCTTGTGGTCCACCTCATGTTTAGGTGGGCGCTTCTTAGGCAATTTAGGAGGCATAACGTCCTTAAACCCCTCCAGGATGTGAGAGACTTCCTTGGGTAGAACCTTTGATAAGGAAGTATCCTTTCCATCTTTCAAGGATACATAGAAGGTGGGTTGCACCTTCTTTATTCCTTTAGAAAGTTGCATGGCTGAAATTTGCCTAGATTAAAGGCTGGTCTCCCTAGCCAAAGGCACTATGCCAGTGTTGCCTTCCTCTAAGATATACATTGTGTTGGCAAAAGGAATAGGCATGGCCTTAACATGGTCCATAAACTCTATGCCAAGCATAATTGGATAATCATCCATTGGTACAATTGAAAAATCTACAAGGCCACACCATTCACCCATATATACCCCTATACCATAAGCAATGCCAAAAATTGACTTTGGCTCTAAATTTACTGCCTTAAGCCATCCTTCCTCTTTGTCGTATTTGATGCCCAACCACCTTGCTTCCTCCTCTTGAAGGAAGTTGTTAGAAGCTCCAGTATCTACTATGGCTCTAACCACTTGGTTAATCACCTTTGCTTCCACATATAATCGTCCTCTCTTCTTAGTTTTAGGCACTTCGACCTTAGCTTTAATGGCATTGAAAATTTGCAAGGATCCCATCCTCGTCTCTTCACGTTGCTTCTGTTCCTCCCTTTCTTCAACTATGGCAGAAAGCTTGGCTTTCTTTCAGCAATCCCTTACCTTGTGTAGCTTGTCACAAATTAGCATTTGAGAGGGGTCCTATCACTGCTTTGACCTTCTTTAGTGTTCTTCCCTTCCTTAGACTCATTAAACTTGTGGAAATGTCCTTTGTTCGAGGGACTATCTCCCTTACTCTTTCCATTGCCATCCTTGTCCTTATGAGACTTGGGCTTTTTGGACTTCTTGAACTCTATTAGTGACTTGACAATGGAAATAGTGGTGGCAAGATGTTGAACAGCATGTCTTTAGATCTCCATCTTTGCCCAATTTTGTAAGCCATCTTTGAACGCAAATAATGATTCCTTATTGGGATAATTAGGAATTTTCAACTATACTTCAGAGAATTCCTTCACATACTCTCATATACTCCCTTTTTGTTGAAGATGCCTTAGCTTTGCCCTTGTCTCTTCCTCAGCATTCTCTAGATAGAATTGCCACTTGAGTTCTTTCTTAAACTCGTCCTATGTGTTGATGATGCAAGTACCCCTTTCAATATCACTATACCTTCTTTTTCACCATACCATTGTGGTATTCACGTGGTATAAAGTGGCACTATCAATCTTTCTGGCATCCTCCATGATACCAAGTGCCTTAAAGTATTACTTCAAGCTCCATAGAAAGTTATCAACCTCCTTCGCGTTCCTTGACCCATTATATGCTTTGGGTCTTGGAACATCCACCTTTGAAGAAGCAACAACCATTGGCAAGGCATTGCTTCCACCTTGAGCAACTACCTTTTTGCAAAGGACTAGCTCATCTTTGGTCTCCTTCAACTCGTAAGAGACTCTTTCGAGCTCTTCCTTCAATGTCACAACCTCATAATGGAGGGTCTCTTCTAAGGTCTTCACTTGGTCTAGACACCTTGATAGGGCTTGGTTCAAGGCACCTTGCATCTCCTCACAAAGCTCTTCACTCTCCTTCTTGAGCTCATCGATGTGTTGGTCTACCACCTCAAACTTCTCCTGCCCATCAACCACAGTAAGCTCAACATTTGCCAGCCTTGCTTTGGTGTCTTCCAAGACAACCCTTAACCCTGATCTCGCTCATTTGGGTTGCTTCTTGGCTTCGTCAACCATGTGGGTAATCTCACTATATGGACTAGACATCCTTACCAGACAATGTGTGTTTGCTACTTGTAGAAACCATGCTCTAATACCATTTGTCACGTGGCCATTACCTTCTCCCCAAAAGGCAACTTATTAAGGTATGTAATGCCCATGTTTATATGACCCAAGATCCCCCTCTTCCTATCCGATGTGGGAATCAGGTCATACCTAAGGACCTACCCATTGCTTTGATACACCTGTCACATTTTCCCCTACTGAATCCATCGACATCGTTGTTGGGAATCGGGGTCTCCCATACATACTTCTTTCACGTGAAGCATTTGGTGGTAGACACTGGAGTCGGGGTTGAGTTGGCTCTAATACCACTTGTCATAGGGCCATTACCTTTTCCCCAAAAGGCAACTATTGAGGTGTGCAATGCCTATGTTTAATAGCCCAAGATCCCCTATTCCTATCCGATGTGGGAGTCAGGTCATATCACTTACCTATTGCATTGATACACTCATCACATTCTCCCCCACTGAATCTATCAACATCCTCGTCAGGAATCGGGATCTCCCTTGCCTACTTCTTTCACGTAAAGTGCTTGGCAGTAAACACCAGAGTCAGGGTCAGGTTGGCTCTGATACAACTTGTCATGAGGCCATTACCTTTTCCCCAAAAGGCAACCTATTAGGGTGTACAATGCCTATGCCCAAAATCCCTTACTTCCTATTTGATGTAGGAGTCGGGTCGTACCACCTACCCATTGCTCTGATACAACTGTTACACAGCTCAACGATGTCGAACACCGTAAGAGTCCATCGGCAATCAGCCCTAAACGGGTTGTTTCGCCACACAATCAGTCCATCAAGGGCAATACCAAGCTGCATGCCAGCGCAAGCTGCCAACAAAGTCCCTTAATAGGCGGTAGTGGCCTTACTGAGGCCCGCGCCATGCAATGGTGTGGCTAGTAGCAAGAGTCCCTTAATGATCGGCATTGAGTGGGATGCTTTGCCTCGTTGTTGGCCCATTGGGTGCAATGCTTGGGAGCTGGCCACTGATAGAGTCCCCCGGTAGGTGGTAGCTACTAGGTTGAGCCCCCTGCAGTGGTAAGGCACAACCCGTCGCAACAGTCCCTCGGCGATTGGCCCTCAACAAGGTAATTCTCCTCATCAGCGGCCCATTGGTGACAATGCTGGTGAGTGCCAATGCACTGGCAATGGTTGCCAATGGAGTCCCTTTGTCGGATGCAGCAACCAGGCTAAGCCCCCTTTGCAATGCAACGCTGCCTAACATAAGAGTCCCTCAGCGATCGGCCCCAAGCAGGATGTTTCATACCCCTATCTGCCCATCTAGGGTAATGCCATAGTGCACTAGTGCGCTAGCATTGGTGGAGTCCCTCAACGAGCACCAGCGACCAAGCTGAGCCCCTCGCAGCATAATAATGCTACCTGCCACAAGAGTGTCTCGACCATTAGCACTGAGTGGACTATTTCCTCCCACCATTGGCCCATCAGGGGCAATGCCTAGGTGCACCAATGCATTGGTTCTGGTTGACAATGGAGTCCCTCATTAGGTGCTAGTGCTTGGGCTGAGCCCCCTATAGTGCAATGGTGATGCCCTCCATAATATTCCATCGACCATTGGTGGCATGCCGGCTGGTTTGCCTCATCATTTACTCATTGGGGGCATAGCGGCCATGCAGTCACCAAGGGTTACTGGGCACCGACGGAGTTGTGCTGCGGGTAGTAGCCCACACTGTGTCCCTTGCAGCACAATTGCATGGGCTGCCGCAATCCTGCCCAAGTGATTGTCATTGTGCTATGATGGATATACAAATTTCCCTCACGACCGTGTGGCACTTAGCTTTCCCTATGCCCTTTGTAGAAGCTAAGTTAGCCTTCCTGTTTTGATAGTAAAGAGAAAGTAGACCACTACAAAAAACACAATAGAGAATGAGAAGGGAAACACTATACTAGATTTTAGAGAGAGTACAAGTAAATTGGATGCCTTCCACCCTTAGGGCCAATCCTTTTTATATACAACTCTACCTCCTAAATGGATGGCTATAACTCATCTAATCTAATGGCTATAATTAAAAATCTAGAGAATTCTACAAGGATCTCTATAAGTCTACCTAATCAAGAGAATTCTAGAATAAGGTGGAATGTTCTAGGGTCCTAGTAAGCCTCTAGGCTCCCCTAGAACATTTTAAGGCGTTTCACTCTCCCCCACCTTAATCCTTCAACGCCCTCATCGAGTCCCGTATTCTTGAAGTTGTTGTTGAAATTGCCACATATTGTTTTTGCTTTCCCATGTTGCTTCACTTTCAGGCAACACCTTTCATTTGATCAAGTATTGAGTGCTTGGTGGTATACCATGTTTTCAAACAACCCGTTTTTCAAGCACTTCTTCGACCTCTTTGTCATAAGACTTTACCACAATTGGGGGAGCTCTAGTGGATACTCCATGTCTTGGGTCTTTCAGGTCTTCCTTGAATGGTTTAAGCATACTTACGTGGAAGAGACCTTACCAACCTTCTCCAAGACTGAGTAGGGTCTCTCATACCTCCTTATTAGACCCTTCTGGACAAAACTAAAAGCTTTGAATTGTTAGGGTAAGATTTTGACCATTACCTTGTCTCTAACAGCAAACTCAACTTGTCGTCTTCTCCTATCTGTCCATTTCTTCATCTTCTTAGCTGCCTTGTTAAAGTAGGAACAGGCTATGTCGGTTTGCTCCTTCCATGACTTGTTCATATTTAGGGCTCCTGGGCTTCTATTGATGAATCCACATCAATAGAAAATTGATGTTATTGCCCAGTCGAAAACTTAAAGGGACTTCTCCCGGTTTCCTCACTCTTTTGTAGATTGTAAGAAAATTGAGCTACATCTAAGAGTTTCCCTTAATCATGTTGGTTGGCACTAACAAAATGCCTAAGGTAACACTCCAAAAGAGCATTCACCCTCTCAGTTTGGCCATCAGTTTGAGGGTGAAAATTGATGGAGAAATGCAACTCGATCCCTAAGTGTTTGAGCAACTCATCCCACAATCGACCAGTGAAACGAGGATCATGATCAATTATGATGTGGTGCAACAACCCCCAATACTTTACCATATTTTTAAAGAATAGTCGTGTCGCCTCTTTGGCTATACAATTAGTTGGAAACGATCCACAACCACTATGATCGACCCTGACCCTTTTGACTTGGGTAATGTAGAAATGAAGTCCACTGTAATGGTCTCCTAAGGCCTTTGAGGTATTGGTAACGGTTCCAATAAGCCTCTAGGTAATTAGTGGTCAACCTTGTCTTGTTGGCACACAAGATAGGTTCTAACATACATCTCAACCTCATCCCTTAACTGAGGCCAATAGTATGTCACCTCCAACAATGCTCACGTCCTCTTCATGCCTTGGTGACCCGCACACTTAGTATCATGACACTTCTTAATGAGGGAGTGTCTTATATTCCCCCACTTAGGCACATAAAGTTGCCTACCTGGAGTATAGATTAGGCCATCCTCAACACAAAGCCTTTTTGTCCCCCTCTTGACAACAAGGTCGATAAGTTATCTAGCCATAGGATCATGTTTGAGCCCTTTTCGAATTAGGTCTTTGATATCTCCTTTTACGCAAGACATGATTACCAGTTCTGCTTTGTGACTTAGAGCATTAGCGACTACATTGGCTTTGCCCAGCTTATATTCCAATGTATAATCAAACGCAGCCAAGTAATCTTGCCACCTAGCTTGCTTTAGGGTTAGCTTCTTTTGGGTTTGGAAGTAGCTAGTGAACACATTGTCCATCTGGATCGTAAATTGAGAACCCAACAGATAATGGCACCAAGTACAAAGTCAATGCACAATGGCGGTCATCTCCTTCTCTTGCACTGTGTACTTCTGTTCGGTGTCATTCAATTTTTGGCTCTCATAAGCCACAAGATGTCCTTCTTGTATTAGGACCCCTCCAATAACAAAGTCAGAAGCATCAGTGTGGACTTCAAACACCTTTGTAAAGTCTGGGAGAACAAGGATAGACTCTTTACTTACCGTGGCCTTTAACCCTTCAAAGGCCATTTGCTATTGAGTTATCCATTCCCACGACTGGTTCTTCCTTAGTAGGTCGGGTAGAGCGGCCATACATACCAAGTATCCCTTGATGAACCACATGTAGTAGTTTGTTAGACCAAGGAATGACCGCAACTAAGACACATTCTTTGGCGGTTCCCAACCTTGAATGGCCTGGACCTTCTCTTCGTCAATTTGAATTTGGCCATTTCCCACCACATGACCAAGGAAGTGTACTTCCCGCCACTTCTCCTTTTTTGAAGTAGAGCTCATTATCCCACAATAGCTTGAACACAATTTGTAAGTTGTCTATATGGTCTTCAAGAGTCTCACAGTAGATAAGGATGTCATCTAAGTAGACCACTACAAATTGGTCCAAAAATGGCTAAAAAATCTGGTTCATAAGTGTAGAGAAAGTGGTAGGGGAGTTGGTTATCCCAAAGGGCATCACCAACCACTCAAAGGAACCATAGTGGGTAACACAGGTGGTCTTTGCCTCATCTCCTTCTACGATACGAACTTGATAGTATCTAGAACGCAAGTCCACCTTTGTAATCCACTTGACTCATCCTAATCTATCAAACAAATTAGGAATGAGAGGAAGGGGGTACTGATTCTTTACTGTAATCTTATTGAGTGCTTTGTAGTCAATGCACATACATAATGAACCATCGTGCTTCCTCTAGAACAAGACGGCAGTGCCATAAGGAGCCTTTGAAGGTCGAATCTGACCCACATCTAGTAAACTAACTAGTTGTCTTTTCAACTCTTCGAGCTCGGTAGGTGCCATGCGATAATGGGTCATAGTGGGTGGCTTAGACCGTTGCTCCAACTCTATTTTGTGGTCAATTTCTCTCCTTGGAGGAAGTCATTTGGGCAGCTCGAGAGGCATGACATCCTTGTTTTCTTTAAGGACATCTTTAACCTTTTGAGGTATGTCCACCTCTAGAGGGCTGGAGGGCTTGCTTGTCACTATGGTTGCCAAGTATGTGATTTCTCCTCGCTTGAGGCCCTTCTTTGCTTGTATTGTAGATAGGACCTTCCTATCACTCACCTTCGAGGTGGCAGATACCATGCACGAGGCCTCCTTCTCAAGCACACACATAGAGTTTAAATATGGCATAGGAACAATTTGTACCTTATGAAGGAAATCCATACCAAGCACGATCTTAAAATCATCCATGTGTGCCATTGAGAAGTCCACCACACCTCTCCATGGACAAAGGCTCATCAGTACATTTCAAGCAACCCCACTTAAATGCTTGGCACCAGTGTTGATGGTCTTGAGCCAACCCCTACCATTGGTCATAGAGAGACCAAGCCATTTAGCTTCCTCATCAGTGATGAAGTTGTGAGTAGTGCCCATGTCAATCATGACTTGGGCGTGCTGTCCATTTATTTGCACATCTACAAACATCAGCCCCTTACCTCTCATTGCTTGGAGCTCTTGTTTGCCCTTAAAAGCATTGAGCAATTGTAGAGAACCGATTTACTCTACTGAACCATTTACTGCTTGAGACTCTCATTGATCGATCATAGCTACCAATTTTGGACAATCGTTCATAAGGTGAGGCCCTTGCACATAAAGCACCCTCCTCTAGGCGGGTTCTGACTTCCTTTGCCTTTATCGCTTTCCCCCCACCTTTGTTGGAGTTACTCTTGGAGGTCTTATTTTAAGAAGACTCAGTCATTTGATACTCAGTGAGGGACTCTGCAATTGCAATGGCCTCATCAACGTCTTTTGCCCCTCGCTGCTGCACTTCTTGCTTGGCCAAATTTTGGAGTCCATCTTCCACCCTAGGAGCTCCCCTTGAGCCGCCATCGCTAGCCACAACCCTCTTGCACATGGCTAGGTCTTCATGCATCTCCTCAATAATGGTTTCTAAAGAGGTCACTTGATTTTGCAAGCTTCTGACGATCTGTATGACTTGCATTGAAGGCTTGCTTACTCTCGTAACACCCTTCATTATTGGAAAAACACTCTTGGACTACCTCTTTAACTTTATCAAGCTCTTCCAATGTGTGAGATTCTAAAGCATCAAAATTATATGTTCAATACATGTATCCATTTCAGACATTACCTGTTCAAGGATGTTGGACTTTTCTTCCAAAGTGGCAAGAGTGATGGCAAAACGAGTCTTGCTGCGTCCACACTCCTTCTTGTTCCCATCTTGAGTGGGAGATGGATCACGTCCCCTCTCCATCCCTTATGTTCCCTCAACACATTCTCTTCCATGGTGCTCGACATTATGCCTCACCAACCAAGCTTTGATAGCAACTATCACAGAGGTACAAATTTCCCTCATAACCATGTGGCACTTAGCTTTCCCTACGACCTTCGTAGAAGCTAAGTCAGCCTTCCCCCTTGGATAGTGAAAAGAAAGTATGGCACTATAGAAAACACAAGAGAGAATGATAAGGGAAACACTATGTTAGATTTGAGAGAGAGTACAAGTGAATTGGATGCCTTCAACCCTTGGGGCTAATCCCCTTTATATATAACTCTACCTCCTAAATGGATGGTTGGGACTTGTCTAATCTAACAGCTATAATCAAAGATCTAGAGAATTCTACAAGGATCTTTACAAGTCTACCTAATCAAGAGAATTCTAGAATAAGGTGGAATGTTTTAAGGTCTTAGTAAGCCTCTAGGCTCCCTTAGAACATTCTAGGGCATTTCAGTGCGTTCTGTTTTGCCCCATTGTCAGCCCATTGGGGGCAACGTGTTTGTGTGCTAACTGTTGATGATAGCGGAACCCAAAACTCAAGCCTTATATATATATATATATATATATTCACATAGATACAAAGAGAGGTGTGCTTTACAAAAAATTTTAAAAAGAATGGAAAGAGAAAGTGATACAAAAGACATAAGTGTGTAGCAAAAACAGAAGAGAGAAATGTAGTTGTTGCAAAACAGAAGGAAGAAAATGTGTGCTGCTACAAACCAAAAGAGAGAACTTGGCAAAGGAAGAAAACATGCTACTGTAGACTACAAAAGAGAGCTTACTAGAGGAAGAATATGTGTGCTACTATAGACTAGAAGAGAGAACTCAACAAAGGAAGAAAACGTGTTGCTACAGACTAGAAGAGAGAACTTGGTAGAGGAAGAAAACATGTTTTGCTACAAACCAAAAGAGAGAACTCAACAAAGGAAGAAAACATGCTGCTTAGACTAGAAGAAAGAGCTCGGCAAAGGAAGAAAACGTGCTGCTACAGACCAAAAGAGAAAGCTTAGTAGAGGAAGAAAATGTGTGTTGCTGTAGACTAGAAGAAAGAACTTGGTAGAGAAAGAAAACATGTGTTGCTAAAGACCAGATGAGAGAACTCAGCAAAGGAAGAAAACATGCTGCTGCAGACCAAAAAAGAGAGCTTGACATAGGAAGAAAACATATGCTACTACAAACTAGAAGAGAGAGCAAATGAGTTTTGTAAAATAAAAGTGAGGGCAAAGTAGAGGAAGAAAGAGTGAGCTATAAAATGCCAAGAGAGCATGTGTTGCAAAACCATAAGCTTGTGCTATAAAACCATAAGTGTGTTTCGTGAAACTTAAGAGAGTTAGTAGCTACAGCAAGGAAAAGGTAGTAACTATAGCAAAGAGAAGGCAACAACTGCAACAAGAAAAGGGTGACAACTGTAGTAAGGAAAAGGCAGCAGCTGTAACAAAGAGAAGGCAGTAACAGTAACAAGAAGGAGGCTGCACTGATAGCAGAAGAGAAAACCTACCAAGGAAGAAGGAGGCAGCACCAGCAACGGTGAAGAAAACTTGTCAAGGGAGAAAGAGGTAGCATCAGCAGTTAAGGAGAAAACCTACCAAGGTAGAAGGAGACAACACTGAAAACTAAGGAAAGAACCTACTAAGGTAGAAGGAGGCAGAACCAGTAGCAAAGGAAGGGGAAGATCTGTTTTTTACAACAACAACTTGTGCACATTGAGTGATCTTTCTCAGGGAAGTTTTTTGTAATAAACTCTTTATGTACTTCTTGAAAAAGGGTGAGAGACTCTTGGAGTGATCGAAAGATCAATCCTTTGAGTGATCAGGAGATCAACTCTTCGAATGATTGGAAGATTAACTCTTTAAGTGATTGGGAGATCAATCCTTCAAGTTATCGAGAGATCAACTCTTCAAGTGATTGGGAGATCATTGTAAGTGGTTAAGGAGTGATCCTTCTACAACACCAATTGTATTCCATGATAACAAATGTGGATTGTGTGATTTAGGAATGATCTTATCACATCTTAAATGTAGCTTATACATTGTGGGTGAACCATAAAAAATTTTTGTGTTCTCAGGTGCTTGTGGTTGCTTGATATTCATACGACTACTATTACATAAAGAAGTAAGATAAAAATTGGATCATCAACTTTAACAGGTCATAGAAGTTTAATCTAGACAGATTTGTAAAAAGTAAGCATCTCACATTTTTTCACCCCCTCCCCCTCTTTGTGTGAGACCTATAGAGGTCGTCATGAAGTGGTATCAAAGCCTGGTTCCTCTGTTAATCCATTCTATTTGCTTTGATTAGAAATAGTTTTGTTGCTACTGAGAATCTTTACATCTATTGTTGGTTAATTTCATGAAGAGCATGAACAGTGTTAACAACAAGGGCATTCCCACTTTTAATAGACAAAATTATTGGTTATGGATAAATAAAATGTTGTCATATCTAATGTCACTTGGTCTAGATGTGTTTGAATTTGTTGTTAGTGACATCACCCTTATTGTTGAAGGTGTTGCTATGATGCTTACTGATAAGAAGAATTTGGAGTGTAATGGAAAAGTAAAGAATTCTTTATTAGACAAAGAATTCACCAAAGTAATAAGGCGTAATATAGCCAAACAAATTTGGGACAAATTGAAGAATAATTATAAAAGAGACAAGGTTGTGAACGAAGCCAAGCTACAAATTTGGAGAAGTAAATTTGAAGACATAAAGATGTTGAATGATGAATCTGTGGATGCCTTCTTTTCAAAAGTAAATGAAATTGTATGCTCTATTAGAGGCTATGGAAAGGAAATCAATGATGCTATTGTAGTAAGGAAGATACTTAGAACCTTACCCAAAGCTTTTAATACCAAAGTTTCCTCCACAAAAGATAAAGATTTCAATAGGCTGTCCCTTGATGATTTATACAACATATTAGTAGCTTATGAAATAAGAATAGCCCCAATAAATAAAGAAAAGAAGTCTAAGGTAGATAAGAAGATAGCCTTTAAGGCAATGAAGAAGTTAAAAATTAAAGAACAAGAACAAGAATCTGATACAGCTCTAAAAAAGAAGATGGTGATACTAAATTTGATAAAGTCATGGGAGCAAGTGCAGGTGTTCTCCTATGTACTCCTTGATTGGATAGTAATGTCAAGCAATTCTCAGTAATATGTCCAACCTTTTCACATCTTCCATAAATTTCATCCAGCAAATCAAATATATTTCTCAGTGGAATATGGTTTCCTTTCACCTGAGACTATCTCATTTCTTCATAAAGTCTCCCCCTAAACTCTTGCCTCACATTCCTCTTCATTATAGGCCTATTACTCCAACACAAATTAGCCTTGTGTCTATACTTACCACAGCTCCAGCAAAATCTTTCAAATCTAGATTTTCTTCTTTTACCAAGTTCATGTCTCCTATCTTCAACAATAATTGCGACAATCTTCTCTCCATCATTGACAACTTGTCTCTTTTAGATGAGAGTTTTCATCACATCTTTCCTAACTCATTTTAGCTTGGGTTGGTTTCTCTTCTCTATCACGTCATTGTGTTTGCTTTCACAAACACAATTTTCTTCTTCTCTTTTACCTTCTTATTTGGCTTTTTGATATAGTTGAGGCCTTTCTTCCCTATGGAATGAGATCTTTGTTTATTTAAACACTCATCCAATTTTTTGGTAGCATCCTTTTTTATGGCTTTTTTTAAAGATGACTCTCCTTTCACTTCTAAGGTCTTCATAAACTTTCTTCATGCTTTTTCAATTCAAACTCAACCTTGTGGAGCTTGGCTAGCAAAATTAGCACCTTTTGCTCTTGTGCAATCACCTTAAAAATCTTCGTGTATCTTGCCTTGCTTTACCTTAAGTAAAATCAGCTCCTTAATTTTTTTCAAGTACTCCTTCTCTTTTGCTTCAAACTCCTTTTCTTTCACCTAGAGATTAGATTCATTAATAGCAAAATTTTCATATAGCTTCTTGAGATGCTTTACCTCTTTGTTGATCCCATCTTTGATTGCTAATGTTGGATTTATTATCAATGACATCTCATGTAGTTGTATGTGTTGATTTGATACTATGAATGCCATTAAGATACGGAAAGGTCGTTGGTCAAAACCGATGATGGCAAGTAAACCTTAAGTTCAATGAGTCAATGTTGACCATTAACCCTAAATTTTAAGGGTCAAGGCTAACCATTAACCCTAAATTTTAGGAATCAAATCTAGTTGTTGATTGTAGGGTAACCTTTGGGAATCAATGCTGACTGTTGATGAGTGTACAACCCTAATCTTAAAACTCTATAAATAACCCTATGCACCTTGCAAGACAAGTATGTTCTGCAAAATTTTGAGATAGCCAGCCAAAAGAGAGAGGATAGCAAACCTAAAGGCAAGGAGATGATGAACAACAAAAAGAGAGGTAGCCACCAAATGAGAGAGTGACTGGCTAAGGCAAAGAGAGTTGCCACCAAGGGAGGTACATCTAGCCAAGAAGAGTGCAACAGTCGACCAAGGAGAGTGTAGCAACCAAGGAGAGAGCAGCAGGCCAAGGAAGGTGTGGGAACAGCCGACCAAAGCAAAGGTGATAGTAACCACCAAAAAAGGAGGCAACCACACTAATCGAAGGAGACATTGCAATACTCAATAGCCACACTAAAGGAAGAAGGAGGCAGCCTTACCAAAAGGAGAACAAAGCGCAGCAGTCAGCAGCCATACCAAACTAGCAAAGGAGACATGCAACAACCACACCAAACCAATGGAGAGGACTTGTAATAGCTATACCAAACTAGGGCAGAAGGTGTGTAGTAGCCACACCAAACCAAAGGAGAAGCTGTGCAATAGCTACACCAAACCAAAAGAGAGGGTGTGTAGCAACCACACCAAAGAAAGAAGAAGGCAGTAGCTAGCCAAACCAAAAGGACAAGGAACCAATTGCAAGAAGTCCAGAAGGCAATCCTAGCAATTGCAACACATCTACAAGCAATCCCAACAATTGTAGTGCCAACAGCAAGTCCAGCAAGCAATACCAGCAACTATAGCACCAACAATAAGTCCAGCAAGCTATACTAGCAATTGCAGCATAGCTATGTAGCATGTATGGGCAGTGACAACAGAATGTTTAGGTAGCGACAGTAGCACATGTGGATAGTGACAGCAAAACATATAGGCAATGATAACAGTGCAAGCAACAATAGCAAAATGTGTAGGTAATGATAGAAGCACATGCAGGCAGTGATAGCAAAACATGCAGGTAGCAATAGCAACTCGTGCAAGGAAACACAGCAAAAAATGCAGGTAGTAATAGCAACACGTGCAGGCAGCAGTAGCAGCAAGTATAGGCAGCAATAGCAGCACGTGCAGGTAGTGATAGCAGTAAGTATAGGCAGCAATAGTAGCACGTACAAGCAGCAATAGCAGCAATTCTAGGCACGACTAGTAACAAATCCAGTTGCTTTCAACAGCAAGGAAGAAAATGTGCCTTAATAGCAAGTCTGGCAGCTTGCTACTGCAGAGAAAACATGCCCAACAGCATAAGGAGAAAACCTACTAAGGCAGCAAGGGAGGCTGCACCTGTAGCGAAGGAAAGAATTTGCTGAGGGAGCAGGTAAGGCAACATTGGTAGCAAAGGGAGAGAGCATCTCGCACTAATTCACCCCATCTCCCT
>JAHLGO010011358.1:0-16513 GCA_020615895.1 Ceriops decandra | reverse complement strand
ATCCAGTAGTTAATCCTAGAAATTGTAGCAAGTACAGTAGGCAATCCCACCAATTGATGCACCTCTAGAACGCAATCCCAGCAATGGCAACACGTCCTAGCAATTGCAACACATGCAGCAGGCAATCCTAGTAATTGCTACTTGTCTAGTAGTTATTCTTAAAAATTGCAGTACGTCTAGAAGGCAATTCCAACAATCACAACAGCTCCAGCATGCAATCCTAGCAATTTTAGCTGGTCTAATTAGTAATCCTAGCAAGTACAATAAGTCCAGCATGTCGTAGGCAATCTAGCAATTGCTACTCGTCTAGCAGTAAATCCTCCAAATTGTAGCATATGAGGCAAGAAATCCTAACAATTGAAGCACATCTAGAAGGCAATCCCTGCTATTGTACCACATCCAACATGCAATTCTAGAAGGCAATCCTAGCAATTACAACATATCTAGCAGGCAATTCTTGCAATTATAGCACATCTAGAAGACAATCCCAACAATTGCAGCAGGGCCAATTGGCAATCACAATAATTACATGTCCCAGCAATTGCAGCCCATGCAATAGGCAATCCTAGCAATTGCTACTTGTCTAGCAGTAAATCCTAAAAATTGTAGCATGTACGGTAGGCGATCCTAGCAATTGAAGCACATCTAGAAGGCAATCCCAGTAGTTGCAACACATCCAGCATGCAATTCTAGAAGGTAATCCGAGCAATTATAGCATGTCTAGAAGATAATCCCAACAGTTGCAGTAGGTCCAACACACAATCATAGTAATTGCAACACATCCCTGCAATTGTAGTAGATGTAGCAAGCAATCTTACCAATTGCTACTTGTCCAGTAGTTATTCCCAGAAATTGTAGCATGTCCAGTATACAATCTTACCAATTGAAGCATATTTAGAAGGCAATCCCTGTAGTTGCAACATGTCCATCATGCAAATCCAGAAGGGAATCCTAGCAACTGCAACACGTCTAGCAGGCAATTCAAGCAATTATAGCACGTCAAGAAGAGAATCGCAATAATTGTAGTAGGTCCAGTGGCCAATCACAACAATTGCAACATGTCCCAGCAATTGCATCACATGCAACAAGCAATCTTAGTAATTACAGCCCATGCTAGCAATTGCAGCAAGTCTAGCAGATAGTTCAAGCAATTGCAGCACGACTAGAAGGCAATCCCAACAAATGTAGCAAGTCTAGCAGGCAATTTGAGCAATTGCAGTGCATCTAGATGGCAATCCCATTAATTGGAGTTGTTTAAGAAGTAATCCCAACAATTATAGCATGTCCTAGAAATTGCAGCTTGTCCAGTAAATAATCCCAACAATTGCAGCAAGTCTAGTGGGCATTCCTAGCAATTGTAGCACATGTAGAAGGCAATCACAGCAATTGTAGCATGTCTAGTAGGCAATCCTAGCAATTAAAGCACATCCAAAAGGCAATCCCAACAATTAAAGCAAATCCAAAAGTCAATCTAAGCAATTGCAGCAAGTTCGGCAGGCAATCCTAGCAATAGCAGTAGGTCTAGAAAGCAATCTTAGCAATTGGAGCACATACAACAGGCACTCCTAACAATTGTAGCATGTACAACTGGCAATTGCAACAATTGCAGCAAGTCCAGCTGGAAATCTACGCAATTTGAGCACGTCTTGAAGACAATCCCAACAATTGTATAGGTCCAATCAGCAATCACAGCTATTGCAACATGTCCTAGCAATTGCAGCACATGCAGCAGGCAAACCTAACAATTGTTACTCATATAGTGGTTAATCCCAGAAATTGTAGCATGTCTAGCAAGGAATCCTAGAAATTGAAGCATAATTAGAAGGCAATTGCAGCAATTGCGGCACATCCTAGCAATTGTAGCACGTGTAGCAAGCAATCTACCAATTGCTAATCATCTAGCAGTTAATCCTAGAAATTGTAGCATGTGCAGCAATCAATACTAGCAATTGAAGAACCTCTAAAAGGCAATCCCTGTAGTTGCAGCATGCCCAACATGCAATTCTTGAAGGCAATCCTAGCAACTGTAGCCCATTCAATAGGTGATCCAAGCAATGTAGCACATGTAGAAGACAATCCCAATAATTGTAGTAGGTCCAATTGACAATCGCAGTAATTGCAACACGTCCCAGCAATTGCAGCAACTATAGTAGGCAATCCTAGCAATTACAACACGTCCCAACAATTGAAGCACGTCTAGAAGGCAATCCCAACAATTGCTACACATCCCAGCAATTGCAAGACGTGTAGCAAGCAATCTACCAATAGTTGCTCGTCTAGCAGTTAATCCCAGAAATTGTAGCATGTGGAATAGGCAATCCTAACAATTAAAGCACATCTAGAAGGCAATCCCTGCAGTTGCAGCATGTCCAACATGCAATTCTATAAGGCCATGCAAGCAATTATAGTACATCCAATAGGCAATCTGAGCAATCATAGTAATTCTAAACAACAATCTCAACAATTGCAGCATGTCTAGCAGTTAATCACAGCAATTGCAACACGTCCTAGCAATTGCAGCACATGCAACAGTCAATCCTAGCAATTGCTACTCATCATGTAGTTAGTCCTAGAAATTACTGCAAGTCCAGTAGGCAATCTCACCAATTGAAGCATGTTTAGAATGCAACCCTAGCAATAGCAGCACATCCCAACAATTACAGCATGTGTAATAGGCAATCCTAGCAATTGCTACTTGTCTAACAATTAATCTTAAAAATTGCAGCAAGTCCAACAGGCAATTCAAGCAATTGCAACACTTCTAGAAGGCAATCCCAACAATCGTGGCAAGTCTAGCATGCAATCCCAGTAATTGTAGCTAGTCTAGTGGGCAATCCTAGCAAGTACAATAAGTCCAGTAGGCAATTAGAACAATTGCAGCACATCTAAAAGGCAATCCCAACAATTACAACATTCCTTGTAGGCAATCCCAGCAATTAAAGCACGTCTAGAAGGTTATCTCAGCAAATGTAGCACGTCCCAACAATTGTAGCACATCCTAGCATTTGTAGCACAAGTAGCAGGCGATCTACCAATTGCTACTCATTTAGTAGTAAATCCTAGAAATTGTAGCATGTGCGGTAGGTAATCCTAGCAATTGAAGCATGTGTGGAAGGGAATCACTGCAGTTGCAGCACATCTAGCATGCAATTCCAGAAGGCAATGCTAGCAATTGTAGCACATCCAGGAGGCAATCCAAGCAATTATAACCCGAAGTAAACAATCCCAACAGTTGCAGCAGGTCCAGCTGGCAATCACAGCAATTGCAACACATGTAGTAGGCAATCCTACCAATTGCTACTTGTCCAGTAGTTAATCCTAGAAATTGCAGTAACTCCAGTATACAATCGTACCAATTGAAACACTTCTAGTAGGCAATCTTTGTAGTTGCAACATGTTCATTATGCAATTCCAGAAGGCAATCCTAGCAAATGCAACGCGTCCAGTAGGCGATCCGAACAATTATAGCACATCTAGAAGACAATCTCATCAATTGTAGCAAGTCCAATGGCCAATTATAGCAATTGCAACACATGCAGCAAGCAATCCTAGCAATTGCTACTCATCTAGTAGTTAATCACAAAAATTGCAGCAAATATAGTAGGCAATCCCACCAATTAAAGCATGTCTAGAAGGCAATCCCAAGAATTACAGCCTGTCCCAACAATTATAGCATGCACAGTAGGCAATCCTAGCAATTGCTACTCATCTAGCAACTAATCTTAAAAATTGCGACAAGCGCAACAGGCAATTTGAGCAATTACAACACAGCTAGAAGGCCCAACAATCAGAGCTGTTCTAGCATGCAATCCTAGCAAATGTAGCAAATCCATTAGGCATTCGTAGAAATTGCAGCAAGTCCAGCATGTAATTCGAACAATTGCAATACGTCTAGAAAGCAGTCCCAACAATTACTACATGTCCAACAGATAATCCTAATAGTTACAGCACTTGCAAAAGGCAATCCTAGCAATTACTACTCATCTAGTAGTTAATCCTAGAAATTGCAGTAAGTCTAGTAGGAAATTCCAACAATTGAAGCATGTCTTGAAGGAATTCCTAGCAGTTGTAGCACGTACAAAATGCAATCCCAAAAGGCAATCTTAGCAATTGTAGCACGTCCAGCAAGCAAGCCTAGTAATTGCAGCAAATCTAGCAAGCAATCCAAGCAATTTGAGCACGACTGGAAGATAATCCCAACAATTGCAACAAGTCCAATAAGCAATCAAACTATTGCAACACATCCCAACAATACATGCAGCAAGCAATCCTAAATTGCTACTCATCTAGTCGTTAATCCCAGAAATTGTAGCATGTCTAAAAGGCAATGTCAACAATTGCATCATGTGTAGCAAGAAATCTACCAATTGCCAATCATCTAGCAGTAAATCCTACAAATTGTAGCATGTGCAACAAGCAATCCTAGAAATTGAAGAACCTCTAAAAGGCAATCCTTGCAGTTGCAGTACGTCTAGCATGCAATTCTAGAAATCAATCCTAGCAATTGTAGCAGATCCAACAAGTAATCTGAGCAATTGTAGCACATCTAGAAGACAATTCCAACAATTGCAGTAGGTCTAGTTGACAATCACAATAATTGTAATATGTCCTAGCAATTGCATCCCATGCAACAGGCAATCCTAGCAATTGCTACTCATCAAGTAGTAAATCTCATAAATTGCAGCATGTCCAATAAGCAATCCCAGCAATGGAAGCACATCTAGAAGGCAATCCCTGCAATTGCCACACATCCTAACAAATGCAGTACGCATAGCAGGCAATCTACCAATTACTACTCGTCTAGCAATTAATCCTAGAAATTGTAGCATGTGCAGCAAGCAATCCTAGCAATTGCAGCATGTCTAGAAGGCAATCCCTGTAGTTGCAGCATGTCCACCATGCAATTTTAGAAGGCAATGCTAGCAATTGCAGCACATCTAGCAGGCAATTCGAGCAATTACAACATGTCTAGAAGACAATCTCAACAATTGCAGCAGGTTTAACGATCAATCACAGCAGTTGCAACACGTCCTTTCAATTACAGCACATGTAGCAGGGAATCCTAGCAATTGCTACTTGTTTAGTAGTTAATCCTAGAAATTGCAGCAAGCCCAATAGGTAATTCCACCAATTGAAGCATGTCTAGAATGCAATCCTAATAATGGTAGCATGTCCCAACAATTGCAACACTGTAGCAAGCAATCCTAGCAATTGCTACTCATTTAGTAGTTAAACTTAAAAATTATAGCAAGTCCAATAGGCAATTAGAGCTATTGCAGCACATCTAGAAGGCAATCCCAACAATTGCAACAAGTCCAACATGCTATCCCAGCAATTGTAGCAAGTCTAGCAGGCAATCATAGCAAATATAGTAAGTCCAGTAGGCAAATCGAACAATTTCAGCACATCTAAAGGCAATCCCAACAATTATAGCATTTCCAGTAGGCAATCCCAACAATTGAAGCACGTCTAGAAGGCAATCCTAGCAATTGCAGCACGTCCCAACAAGCACATGTAGTAGGCGATCTACTAATTGCTACTCGTCTAGTAGTAAATCCTAGAAATTGTAGCATGTGTGGCAGGCAATCCCAGCAATTGAAGCACGTGTAGAAGGGAATCCTTGTAGTTGTAGCACATCTAGCATGTAATTCTAGAAGGCAATCTTAGTAATTGCAGCACGTCCAACAGGCAATCTGAGCAATTATAGCACGTTTAGAAGACAATCCCAACAGTTGTAGCAAGTCCAACAGGCAATCATAATAATCGCAACACGTCTTAGCAATTGTAGCACAAGCAGCAGGTAATCCTACTAATTGCTACTTGTCGAGTAGTTACTCCCAAAAATTGCAACAAGTCCTATATGCAATCCTACCAATTGAAGCACATCTAGAATGCAATCCTTGTAGTTGCAACACATCCATCACGCAATTCCAAAAGGCAATCCTAACAAATGCAACACATCCAGTTAGCAATACGAGCAATTATAGCACGTCTAGATGACAATCTCAACGATTTCAGCAGGTCCAATGACCAATCACAACAATTACAACACGTCACAGCAATTGCAGCATATGCAACAAGCAATCCTAGCAATTGCTACTTGTCTAGTAGTTAATCCCAGAAATTGTAGCAAGTCTAGTAGGCAATCCCACCAATTGAAGCACGTCTAGAAAGCAATCTCTATAATTGCAGCCTGTCCCAGCAATTGCAGCATGTGTAGTAGGTAATCCTAGCAATTGCTACTCGTGTAGTAGTTAATCTTAAAAATTGCAACAAATCTATCAGGCAATTCGAGCGATTACAGCACATCTAGAAGGCAATCCCAACAAATGCAGTAGTTCTAGCGCTCAAGTCTAGTGGGAAATGTAGCAAGTCCAAGTCTACCAGCAAATCCTATAAATTGTAGCAAGTACAGCAGGCAATTCAAACAATTGCAGCATGTCTAGAAAGCAGTCCCAACAATTATTGAATGTACAGTAGGCAATCCTAATAGTTGCAGACACAAAGGAGAAACTATCCAGGCAAGGAGGAGAACAGCCGAGGCAAGGTGAACAGCAATAAGGAGAAGACACGGTTGGATAGCAACCAAAGGTGAATGGAAAACCTAGTGTGACTGGCCAATAGAGTATACACGGTAGAAATTAGGAGCTGGTCACCCAAAGAGACAAAGCAAAGTAAGAGGAGTCGGCCAAAGCTTAGAGCAACCGTCCAAATCCAAAACCGTCCAAAGAGACAAAAACCTAGTGTGTGACCAGTCAAAGAGAGAAAAACAAGGGAGGAATGGCTGGACAGCAAGTGCTAGATGGCAAGACCACCTGCTCAAAGAGAGAGGACGTCCAACCAACCTACACGGCCAAACAAAGAGGTGAACGGCCAAATAGGTGTGGACAGCATGGAGGAGAACGCCCAACCAAGAGTGGACAGCCAAAGCAAGGTGGACAGCTAGGAGACAGCACGGTAAGGAGACAACACATGGCAAAAGGAGATAACACCAAGGGATACCTTGGACAGCAAGGGATACAGTGTGATGGCTAGAGAAAACCGTGTGACTCACGTAAGAGAGAAGACAGCACACCGTCTGTAAGGGAAGAGAGGAGAAACCATGAAAGAGGAGACCATCGGGAGTGCAAACCAAGCTGTCTGGATGTCTAAAATGGACAAGTGCAAACAAAAAATGATGGTCAGGCGTGCAAAAGAGAAATGTACGTGGGACATCAAACCCCAAACCGGAACCACGTGTGAGGCGTGTGACTAGCAAAGGGTGCAAACCAAAAATGTGCATGAGACGTGTAACGCCAAACCAAAATCGTGAGGCAGGCTGTGAGACATGGAATGGCAAACGAGAAACATGAGGCGAGTTGTGAGATAAGGAGATGGGTGAGACCGTGAGATGGGGAAAGTAGGAGTTGTGTGAGATAATGTAGAGAAGAAATTCGGTGAAGGATTGGAAAGAACTCAATGTATTTCTAGATTTCTTCAAGAGAGGTTAGAGAGTGTTGCAGTGAACTTCTAAGCAGTAGTGGAGTAGCCTATCAATTCAACAGAGGCAAGACAAGCTAGAATAAGGGTAGACACAGTAAGTAACACTCTTTGTATTGTACTTGCTTAGTAATTGCAATAGTGAAAGGAGCAGAGGATTAAGACATCCATTGTAACTTGGATTCTTAAGTATAGTGGATAGTCTCGGTAAGGGAAAGTCCCTACCACCGTGGATGTACGTCATGTTAACAGAACCAGGTAAATCTTGTATGTCCTTAATTTGTACGTTCTGTGTTTTGAAATGAGTTGTGAACGTAACTAAAGTATCAGCCAACTTATAACCCAATGTAGACCTAAACAAGAACATCCAAATTGTCTATTAGGCAAGGTGTCTGAAAGGTGACTTTAGGGACTATTGTGATTAGTAGGTAGCAATAGATCTACCTTAGTTGAGTTTGAGAAAGAGTTCGATTTTAAAAAGAGGTTGAAGTTGTTCACTTACCTGCGAATTGCGAATCGTGGTGATACTAATTCACTCCCCCTCTCAGTATCACAAATTCGTAGATCCTAGGGTGAAGTTGAGAACTTCAATCTTATTCTGTTCAAAATGAATATCATTGATTTACATTGTTTAGTTCTTTATAAAGCTGAAAAAGGAAATCCAAGTGGTAAAAGTTAAGAGTGAAAGTTCATATAAAGAAAAAGCCATAAAGAGTGTAAACACAAGGGAGTGTGACACCGTCTTTTGAGTGACACACATGAGGGGGTGTTCTATGTGGTATCCTAATTATTTTGTGTAGAAGTAATACTATGATGTCCAAAGAAAAAGGTGCAGCTCCAGAGGAAGTTGGTGATGTGTCCTTTATGATCAAAGCTATGCAACAACAATTTTATCGCATGAATACCAGATTTGATGATATGAGGGAAAGGATGGAAGAGCAAGCTAATTCAATAAATAGTAGAGTTGCAGAGGAGGCATAAGGAATATGAGGCTCCTAAAGCAAGAAGGTAGTTGAGATGTGCCTATGACCATGAAGATGATATAGAAGATGATGAATTTGATGATCAAACTTCTGTGGTTATAACTATTAAAAATAGAAGGGACCAAAGAGAATTTGGGAGGCAAGGCACCTATGACCATAATTTGGGCAGTATTAAAATGACAATTCCTCCATTTTGAGGTAAGAACGATCCATATGCATACCTAGAATAGGAGAAGAAGGTTGAATTGGTCTTTGATTGCAACAACTATTCTGAGGAGAAAAAGGTAAAGCTTGCTACAGTTGAATCTATTGATTATGCTATTATTTGGTGGGATCATTTGACTATGAGAAGGAATCATGAGTGGCCTATGGATATATGAGAAGAGATGAAGGCTATTATGAAGAGGAGGTTTGTCCCTAATCACTATTACAGGGAGTTGTACCAAAGGCTATAAGGGCTCACTTAGGGCACCAAAAGTGTGAAGGACTACCAGAAGGAGATGGAGATTACCATGATTAGGGCAAATGTAGAAGAAGATAGAGAGGTAACCATGGCTCGATTTCTACAAGGGCTAAATAGGGATATAGCAAATATGGTTGAATTGCAACACTATATGGAATTAGAAGACATGGTGCACATGGCAATGATATTTGAAAGGCAACTTAAATGAAAGGGCTCCACACGGTTTAGGCAAATTTTGGGTTCTACCTCATCTTGGAAGCCCAATTGGAGTAAAAAGGATGAGATGGCCAATTACATGTCCAAAGCCAAGCTACCCAAGCACAAGAATGAGGGTTCTAGCAAGGAGACAAGTAATTTTGAATCTCAACCAAGTAAAAATAGAGATGTTAAATGGTTTAAGTGTTTGGGCTCACATTGCATCTCAATGTCTAAATAAGCATGCAATGATCTTAAGAAGTAATGGTTATGTTGAAACTAAAAGTGAATCAGACGATGATTCTGTGCCATCATTAAAGGGTGAAAGTGATAGGAAGGAGTATCCGGTTAACAGAGTAGCTCTCATTACAAGGCGAGCATTGAATGTGCAAGTAAAGGAAGAAAATGAGGTACAACGAGATAACATCTTTCAGACAAGGTGTCTCATCAAAGATAAGGTATGTAGTATGATTATTATTGATGGTGGGAGTTGCACTAATGTTGTTAGCACAACTATGGTTGAGAAGCTGGATTTACTTACTATAAAGCATCCTAGGCCATATAAGCTTCAATGGTTGAATAAGAGTGGTGATGTCAAGGTAAATAAGCAAGTGCTCATATCATTTTTTATTGGAAAGTACCATGATGAAGTTTTATGTGATGTTGTACCTATGCATGTGGGTCATCTTTTATTAGGAAGACCATGACAATTTGACAGGCGAGTTATGCATGATGGCTTCAAGAATTGATATTCCTTTATAATGAATGAAAAACCTATCACTCTTGCGCCATTATCACCTCAATAAGCTTATAAGGAGCAATTAAGGATTAAAAATGAGAGTGAATAGAAAAGAGCGGAGAAAACATGAAGACACAAGAGAAAGAGAAGAAAAGAGAAAGTCTCTATGCAAAATAAAGTGATGTCAAAAGAGCATTTTATGCCAAATAGCCTATGATCATACTTTTGTACAAGGAGACTATTTTAACACTAACAAGTTTAACCCATCTTTGCCTAGTGTTGTTGTTCTATTACAAGAATTTGAAAACATATTCCTTGATGATGTCCCAAGTGGATTGCCACCTAATAGAGGAATTGAGCATCAAATTGATTTTATCCCAAGAGCATCCATCCCTAATGGACTAGCATGTGAGAGTACTTTTGAGGAGACAAAGAAGCTTTAAAGGCAGGTTAAGCAGCTTATTTCCAAAGGATATGTGAGGGAAAGCATGAGTCCATGTGTTGTTCCTGTCCTACTTGTACCCAAAAAAGATGGCATTGAAGGATGTGTTTTGATTGTTGAGTAATCAACAAAATCATTGTAAAGTATCGTCACCTCATACTTAGATTAAATGACATGTTGGATGAATTGCATGGTTCATGTGTCTTTTCTAAGATTGATTTGAAAAGTGGATATCATCAGATTAGGATGGGAGAGGGAGACGAGTGGAAAACAGCTTTCAAAACTAAGCACGATTTGTATGAATGACTTCTTATGCCATTTGGTCTCACTAATGCACCAAGCACTTTTATGCGACTGATGAATCATGTTTTGCGTTCATTCATTGGTAAATTTGTAGTTGTGTATTTTGATGATATTTTGGTCTACAGTAAAAGCTTAGAAGAGCATCTTGATCATTTATGTTCTATTGTAAGTATTTTACGTATTGAGAAATTGTATGCTAACTTACATAAATATTCCTTTTGTACTAATCAGATCACATTTCTTGGCTATGTTGTCAGTGCCAAAGGTGTTGAGGTTGACAAGGAAAAAGTTAAGGCAATTCGAGATTGGCCTACACCTAAGTCAATTAGTAATGTGCGTAGCTTTTATGCTCTAGCTAATTTCTTTAAATGCTTTGTTAAGGACTTTAGCACCATTGCTACACCACTCACTAAGCTTATCAAAAAGAACATGAATTTTAGGTGGGGTAGTGACCAAGACAAGGCTTTTAATTGCATTAGGGAAAAATTAAGTTCTACACCTTTACTTGCTTTACCTAACTTTGCAAAAGCTTTTGAGATTGAGTATGATGCTTCAGGTATTGGCATTGGAGCTATTTTGATGTAAGAAAGGCGTCCAATTGCTTACTTTAGTGAAAAAGAGCAAGCCTTAATTATCCTACTTATGATAAAGAGATGCATGCATTGGTACGAGCTATGGAGACATGGCAACATTACCTTTGGCCCAAGGAGATTGTCATCCATAATGACCATAAATCATTAAAGCACTTGAAGGGACAAGGAAAGTTGAATAAAAGACATGCCAAGTGGATTGAATACATTAAGACATTTCCTTACATCATCAAATATAAACAAGGTTAGGAAAATGTGGTAGCTAATGCATTATCTCGCAAGTATGCCCTTATCTCTACACTTAATGGAAACTTATTAGGATTTGAACATATTAAGGATTTATATGTGAATGATCCTGACTTTGCTAATGTATATAAAGCATGTGAGATGTCAGCCTTTGAGAAGTTTTATAGGCTTAAGGGTTTCTTATTTAGGGAAAATCGTTTATGCATGCTTATGAGTTCTTTGAGAGAGTTGGTTGTAAGAGAAGCTCATAAGGGTGGTCTAACAAGTCATTTCAAAGATAGGAAAACCCTAGATGTCCTAAATGAACCTTTCTTTTGGCCACACATGAAACGAGATGTTGAGAGGATATGTGAGGAATGCATAACATGCAAATACGCTAAATCTAGAGTTTTACCCCACGACTTGTATACCCCTTTACCCATATCTAGCTATCCCTGGGTTGATTTATCTATAGACTTTGTACTAGGATTGCCACAAACAAAAAGAGGTAGGGATTCTGTATTTGCTGTTGTTGATAGATTTTTAAAAATGGCACACTTCATCCCATGCCATAAAACTGATGATGCAAACAATGTGGCTAACTTATTCTTTAGAGAATTAGTACATTTGCATGGTATGCCACGAAGCATAGTTTCTGACTAGGATACAAAGTTCTTAAGCTACTTTTGGAAGACTTTGTGGGGTAAGTTAAGTACTAAGCTATTGTTTTCAACTACTTGTCATCCACAAATTAATGGGCAAACTGAGGTGATTAATCGAACTCTTTCTCCTCTTTTGTGTGCTATTATTCAACAAATTTTAAAACATGGGAAGATTGTTTACCACATGCTTAATTGTTGCAATTGCTACTCATATAGAAGTTAATCTTAAAAATTACAGCAAGTCCAATAGGCAATTCGAGCAATTGTAACACGTCTAGAAGGCAATCCTAACAATTCCAGCAAGTCCAACACGCAATTCTAGTAATTGAAGTAAGTCCAGGTGGCAATCCTAACAACCAAACAATTGCAGCACGTATAGAAGGCAATCCCAACAATTACAACACATCCAACAAGGAATCCTAGCAATTGTAACACATGTAAAAGGCAATCCTAGCAATTGCTACTCATTCAGCAATTAATCCTCGAAATTGCTGCAAGTATAACAGGCAATCCCAGCAATTGAAGCTCGTCTTGAAGGAGTTCCCAGCACTTGCAGTGCGTTCATCATGTAATCCTAGAAGGTAATACTAGCAATTGTAGCAACAGGCAATCTTAGTAATTATAGCAAGTTTTGCAGGCAATCCTAGCAATTGTGGCATGTCTAGAAGGCAAGTCCAGTAATTGCAACACATGCAATAGGCAATCCCAACAATTGCAGCAAGTCTAGTAGGCCCTTTGAGCAATTGCAACACAACTAGAAGGCAACACCAATAATTTTAGCATGTGCAACATACAATCCTAACAATCGATGCTCATCCAATAGATAATGCCAATAATTGTAGCAAGTCCAGTAGGTAATCATAGAAATTGTAGCATGTCCAATAGACAATCCTAGTAATTGCAGCACATCCAATAGGCAATCCAAGCAATTGAACACATCCAAAAGTCAATCCTAGCAATTGCAGCAAGTTCGGCAGGCAATCATAACAATAGCAGCAAGTCTAGAAAGCAATCCGAGCAATTGGAGCATGTCTAAAAGGCAATCACAACAATTATAGTAGGTCCAGCATGCAATCCCAACAATTGTAGCTCGTGTAGAAGATAATCACAACAATTGTAGTATGTCTAGTAGGCAATCCCAACAATTGCAGCAAAGTTTGGCAGGCAATCTTGGCAATGGCAGCATGTTTAGAAAGCAATCCCAGCAATTGGAGCACGTACAACAGGTAATCCTAGAAATTGTAGCAAGTCTAGAAGGCAACTCCAACAATTGCAGCTAGTCCAATAGGCAATCCTAGCAATTGTAGCAAGTTTAATAGGCTACATAAGCAATTACAGTGCATCTAAAAGGCTATCCCTACAAGTACAACCTGTCCCAGCAAGTGTAGCATGTATAGTAGGCAATCCTAGCAATTGCTACTTATATAGCAGTTAATCTTAAAAATTGCAATAGGTCAAACAAGCAATTTGAGCAATTGCAACACATTTAGAAGGCAATCCCAACAATTGTAACAGGTTTAGCATGCAATCCTAGCAATTATAGTAAGTCCAACAGGCAATCCCAACAATTACAGCAGTCTAGAAGGCAATCCCAACAATTACGGCATGTCCAATAGGCAATCTCAACATTTCCAGCACGTCCAATAATTGCAGTACATGCAAAAGGCAATCCTAGCAATTGCTGCTCGTCCAGCAAATAATCCCAACAATTGCAGCTAGTCCAATGGGCAATCCCACCAATTGTAGCACATGTAGAAGGCAATCACAACAACTACAGCATGTCCAATAGGTAATCCTAACAACTGAAGCACATCCAGAAGGCAATCCCAAAAATTAAAGCACATCCAGGAGTCAATCCCAACAATTGCAGCAAGTTGGACAGGTAATCCTAGCAATAGTGGCATGTCCATAAAGCAATCTTAGCAGTTGGAGCACATATAACAAGCAATCCTAGCAATGGTAGCAAGTCTAGCAGGCAATCGCAACAATTGCACTAAGTCTAGTAGGCATTCCGATCAATTATAGGATGTCTAGAAGACAATCCCAATAATTGCAGCAGGTCCAGTGGGCAATCACAGCAATTGTAACACGTCCTAGCAATTACAGCACATGCAGAAGGCAATCCTAGCAATTACTACTCGTCCAATAGTTAATCCCAAAAATTGCAACATGTCCAGCAAGCAATCCTAGCAATTGAATCACGTCTAGAAGGCAATCCCCACAATTGTAGCACATCCCAATAATTGCAACACATGATGCAGGCAATCCTAGCAATTGCTACTCATCCAGTAATTAATGCTAGAAATTACATCATGTCCAGTTGGCAATCCCAGTAATTGAAGAACATCTAAGAGGCAATCCTAGCAATTGCAGCATGTCTAGTAGGTAATCCAAACAATTATGACACACCTAGAAGACAATCCCAACAATGGCAGCAGGTCCAGCAGGCAATCACAATAACTGCAACACGTCCTAGCTATTGTAGCACATGCAGCAGGCAATCCTAGCAATTGTTACTCATCTAGTAGTTAATCCTAGAAATTACAACAAGTCCAGTATACAATCCCACCAATTGGAGCAAGTCTAAAAGGCAATCCAAGTAATTGCAGCAAGTCCCAGCAATTACAGTACGTGTAGCAAGTAATCGTAACAATTGCTGCTCATCCAACAATCCTAGGAAATACCTGCAATTGAAGCATGTCTTGAAAGAATTCCCAACACTTGTAGCACGTGCAATATGCAATCCTAGCAATTGCTGCACATCCAGCAGGCAATCCCAGCAATTGTAGCAAGTCCAATAGGCAATCCAAACAATTGTAGCATGTCTAGAAGGAAGGCACAATAATTGCAACACGTACAGCATGCAATCCCAACAATTACGACAAGTCCAACAAGCATTTCGAGTGTAGCAAGACTAGATGGAAATCCCAACAGTTGCAGATGGTCTAATAGTTAATCCTAGCAATTTCAGGAAGTCTAGTAGGCAATCTAAGCAATTGCCGTGCATCTAGAAGGTAATCCCAACAATTGCAATTGGTCAAACAAGCAATCCTAGTAATTACAGCAAGTCACAGCATTTGTAGCATGTGCAACAGGAAATCCTAACAATTACTGCTCGTCTAATAGAAAATCCTAACAATTGCAACAAGTCTAGCAAGCAATCCCAGCAATTGTAGCACATGTAGAAGGCAATCACAGCAATTACAGCACGTCTAGTAGGCAATCCCAGCAACTAAAGCACATTCATAAGGCAATCCCAGTAATTAAAGCACATCCAAAAGTCAATCCCAGCAATTGCAACAAGTTTGACAGGTAATCCTAGCAATAGCAACATCTGTAAAAAGCAATCCCAATAATTGAAGCACATACAGTAGGCAATCCTTGCAATTGTAGCAAGTCCGACAAAAAATCACAACAATTGCAGCAAGTCGACCGATAATCCGAGAAATTATAACGCATCTAGAAGACAATCCCAACAATTGTTGCAGGTCCAACGGGCAATCACAGTAATTGTAACACATCCTAGCCATTGTAGCACATGTAGCAAGCAATCCTAGCAATTGCTACTCGTCTAATAGTTAATCCCGTAAATTGCAACAAGTCTAGTATGCAATTCCACCAGTTGAAACATGTCTAGAAGGCAAGCCCTACAATTATAGTATGTCCTATCAATTGCAGCACTTGTAGCAAGCAATCCTAGTAATTGCTACTCATCCAGTAGTTAATCGCAAAAATTATAGCATGTCCAATAGGCAATCCTAGCAATTGAAGCATGTCTACAAGGTAGTCCTAACAATTGCAGCACATCTCAGCAATTGTAAGACGCGTAGCAAGAAATCTACCAATTGCTACTCACCTAGTAGTTAATCCTAGAAATTGTAGTATATGCAGCAAGCAAACCTGGCAATTGAAGCATGCCTAGAAGGCAATCCTTGTAGTTGTAGCACATCCAGCATGCAATTCCAGAAGGCAATCCTAGCAATTGCAGCACGTCCAACAAGCAATTCGAGCAATTATAGCACATCTAGAACACAATCCTAACAATTACAACAGGTTTAGTTGGCAATCATAGTAATTGCAATAGGTCAAGCAAGCAATCCCAACAGCTACAGCATGTCCCAGCAATTGCAGCATGTGCAATAGGCAATCCTAGCAATTGCTATTTGTCGAGCGAAAAATCCCAACAACTGTAGCAAGTCCAGCAGGCAATCCCAATAGCTTGTGTAGAAGACAATCACAACAATTACAACATGTTTTGTAGGCAATTCCAGCAATTGCAACAAAGTTCGACAAGCAATCTTAGCAATAGTAGCATGTCTAGAAAGCAATTCCAGCAATTGCAGTACGTACAACAAGTAATCCTAGCAATTGTAGCAAGTCTAGAAGGCAACCCTAACAATTGCAGCTGGTCCAATAGGCAATCCCAACAACT
>JAHLGO010011302.1:0-20991 GCA_020615895.1 Ceriops decandra | reverse complement strand
CCAATATTCTATTAATTTCTTCGTGCTTCAATTCAACAATAATTTTTATTTAGAAAAAAAAAAAACGAGGAAAAAGAGGCATGCATGGTTTTATTGCCTGAGAGTCAGAAACGTGAGAGAGGAAATAATCCCCCCAAATCGTAGGATGGTAAGCAGCAGTGGGACGATTGACACTAGATTTTTGCTTTTGGAGTGAAGCAGGAACTCCCAAAAATTGAAATGCCATAGCCTTCCTTCTCTACTTGCTGAAAGCAATCCTTACACCTGATCATAGAGTTCGTTTGAGAGCATATTTATAGGCGAACTCCCTGGGATAGGCTGTGGGGTGTTTGCCCCAATACAAATGCTTGAAAATTGCACAGGCTTTATCGATTTAATTGATTTTGCAAGCCTTTGAATAGGTATAGAACTTGATGTCTAATGATAAATTTATATTTATAAAAATAATTAAACAAATAATTTTATATGATGTATTTTAATTAAAATTCATTTTTAATAATTAACTTTAAATATTTTCATAAAAAATAAAAAAAACTTTAATTTTCAGTTCTGATCCTAAAATTAAGATTTTAGGTAAATTGAATTTAGGATTCAATTATAATTTAAAAACAAATTTTGATATTTAAAATAAAAATCGCTCTGACCACCAACCTTTCAAATATTTCGACAATTTTTTGCTACTTTCTTTAATTTAAGTATCGTTTGATTTTTAAAATTGAACAGAATTGATTGTCTGTCCAATTTATGGTTGAATCAATTTGACTGATTGATCCGATTCTCTTTTCAAAACAGTGCCCCAGACATAACTATAAGATGTGTTCCATGTGATTCCTCTCCCATAAACACCTCTAACAATGTCTGTTAATTTTTACTTTTTTTTTTTTTTGACTCGATTGTGCTTTATATTTCCTAAGAAAGATGTCTTACTACACCTCCTAAGTATATATGTGGGTATACTTAATTAATAAATTTACACCATGTATTACTCACTTTTTTTTTTTTGATAGTATAATATATGCATATTTTTAAATGATACAAATTTATTTGATTATTTTTTATTATAAATAAATTTAATTTAATTGAAAGTTTTTACCATTTTATTTTTCATTCGTATTTAAACTTAAGTTGTAAATTAAATTAAAAATTTTCTCAATTAATCAAAAGAATATTCTAATTTATTTCTAAGATTCATTTGTAATAATAATATTATACAAGTATATCAGAAATTCATTTATAATAATAATAAATACATTAAAAATATTAATGTTTAAATTATAATTTTGAAATTCTTTTCAATAAAGTTTCGTTGACTAAAAATTTTAATTTAATTTTGAATTTTATGGCTTAATTATTAAATTAAATTGCAAATATCTCTATCATCGATTATTCATACGGATTATTGATTGAACTGCTGGTTACATGGTGACGAAAATGAGAATCAATCAAATGTTCCCCTCACGGTAAGGAGAGAGGAAAAAGGTGCGAATGAGTAACTTTGACAAATATTCGTGGAACCACAATCACAGAATCATGAACCGAATCCTGTACGAGGCAAGAGTTTGTGTCGCCATCAATATTCTTATCAATAACAACCATTGCTCCTGCAAGGTTCTGCAGTAGAACCATTAGAGCCCAAGCACCCTTCATTTATGTCTTTCCATCAATATGCATGCATTCCAAATTTTATAGGGCACATATGTGGCTAAATCATTGTTTAATTAGAGACAGGAAAATAACCTTCGTGTAGCTTCAGTAAGATGCTCGATTTATTTCCTTGTGTACCATAATTTTCATTTTCATATATATATATGTATCATCTATAATAGATAATGTGCCAATAATTTTTGTTACCTATCATTTTGCAAAAGGAATATTGGGCTCATCGTAGACTCTCAATAATAAAAAATAGGACTCCACAAGTCTAGCACTTGCATATGGAAACCCTGTTTCCACATCCAAAATTTTCCAACATTTGGGGCCCAATTTCACTATAGTGAGAAACTTCCGGACATCAAGATAATTTTCTTTATTTTCAACAACTGCCAGGCATCAATGTCCAACAAAGGATAAGGAAATTGATTTTCTTACTTTCGCGGCAACTTCAAGGCATCTCGATGCCTCCCCTCATCTGTTCAGCAACTAAAGTCAGGTTTCAACAGAATACAACAGAATAACTTAAATTATATCAAAACAATGATGGCTACTCTCCAATGATCCATTTGCATACTTCAATTACTATAGATAGAGATCAAATTTAAAACATGTTTGAATTTGACCGCTGGGGATAGATTGTATTATCATCTTTGCAGGATTGTCAATTGTACTAATTTTTATTACATATATGCTTTCTTGTGATATGATCTCCTCAACAAAATGATACCTAACCTCGATATTCTTCGTTCTCTCATGATACAATTCATTTTTGGTCAAATGTGTAGTAATTTTGACCGTCACAATATGCAACAATAGGGTCCCGTTGTAAACTCTGGCCATCAGCAAGACCTTGCAACCATAACAACTCTTTTATTGCTTCTGTAACTTCTATCTGTGTGTGGTAAACAAGGCAATTGTACACTATAAAATTCTCTTCCAATTAATGGCACCACCAAAATGAGTAAAAACATCCGTTTAAGGTATTATCTAGATCTCTAGCGTGGTTAAAATTAATTTATCCAACTATATGATTGTCAGTATCATTATTCCTATTGTAGCCCAAACCAACATTTGTTCTTCTTCTAAGAAATCTTCAGATCCATTTCACTGCTTCCTAAGAATTTCCCATGAATTTGAATACAATTCTGATAACGTGTGAAATACATCAAGACAAGTGTAAATCATAATATACATGATGCTACCGACTGCATTACCATATGAAACTCTGACTATTTGCTCCATTGCCTCTTCTATTTGAGGTGATGGTGCTACGGGTTATTTGAAATGGGCTATTAATAGAGTGCTCGCATGTTTGCAATTTTGCATATGAAATCTTTTTGAAACCTTTTTAATGCATTTTTCCTGTAACTCGTAATGGGTTCCTACATCTTGATTTCTATGAATCTCCATCCGCAATATCTTCTTGGTCATTTCCATGTCTTTTATATCAGATAGGCCGCTAAGTTGAATCATCAATTTATTGATTTTGAATATATTATTTGCTACTATTAACATGTCATCAATGTAAAGCAATAAACAGATGAATAAATCATCTAATAATTTTTTATAATAGACATAATTATTTTAGTTACTTTTAGAATATCTGCTAATAAACTACTTGTATTATTATCTATATGGCTTTTTGAAATTACAAAGGAATTTTTTTAACAAATACACACTCCTCTTTCACTAGATTTACAAAACCCTATAAGTAATGTACGTAATTTTTTCATCAAGATTTTCATACAAGAATACTATCTTGACATCGAGTTAGTCCAACTCAAAGTCAAATTGGGCAACCATTATAAATATCATCTGAATCAAAATGTGCATTATTACATGAGAAAATACTTCAGAAAAGTCAAATAACTTCTCGTTATGTAAACCCCTTTGCAGAGCGACGTGTCTTATACGGTGCATTTTATATCCTAGAGCGCCTTCCTTTACCAATTTGTATCCAATGATCTTTTGACCTTTAAGCGATTTCAACATCTCCTAAGTTTGATTTTTATGCAAAGACTTAATTTCTTCTAACTCAGTAATGAGCCATTTAAAGGATTCAAAACTGGAAATAACCTCCTAATAATAATTAGGTTATGATTTGGTGTGTTTCTTTTATTGATTGGGATTTGAATTTTCTTTTACTGTTTCAATTTTCATATGTGCAGTATTAAATTTTATACACGACGAAATCAAGTGTACCAGAGATTTATTTGGGTCAACAGAACTACGTTGGTAAGTCTTTTATTTTATCATCAAGAGCATTGGATATATCAAACCCAGCATGAAAAATTATACACATAAATAGTGCACCACCGCACGTCAGCTCTTTACAAAGAGAAGATAGCCATTCGTGCCCAAAAAGCTTCCAAATTACTATCCCCCCTCAAGCTTTCTAAAAAGGTTAAGGTCATTTACCCTTGCAATAGCATAATCAAAACTCTCTACATCTAATTATTTGAATCCAAGCACCAAAAGCTATCACAACCATGTGACGAAATTTATATACTAGAGCATTCCTTTGTTTAACCACGGCAAGAGCAAAGAAATTATACTCTTAAGACCAAAAGATTTTAAAAAATAATATTTCACAATACTAATATAAGGTTCAAGGGTCTTCCTACCTGATCTTTTATCCATGCTATTTCTATGCAAAAATTACTTTTGATAATTAATAAGGGACCCTTTACTACTATCTATTGTCCCCATGTAACAATTCACCTCATTGGTGATCAAAGCCTTTAGCACCTTGGAAAAGAGACAAGTGGCCTTTCCATCATCACCCTTCCATACCCCCCAATGCTGACCACCCCTAGTGAGCCTATCATTGTTGTGTTGGTATTAAATTTAAATGTGCCTCTTAGTATCTCCACCCATACGAGGTCTACCAAACGTGCAAGGCCATTTTTTGTTAGGCTAATGTCATTAAAGGTGACCAACAAATCTTCAAGCATAAAGTTACAGTAAGGTTACTTCACATTCAACCACTAGTACAATTTGATATGCATCAAGTCGTAAGTCTTATCAATCACAGAGGGTTTAATCATAAGTATATATTCGTTTCTTGCTAACCATGTAGACCAAATTTTCACAAAAAAATCCATTCTCTAAATTTCCTTCGATTTGCATCCTTAATCCAACCTTAATCATGAATCCTAAATGTGCTTCACCAACACCAAAACCACTCACGATATGCTCTACCACTTGAAACACTTGCGCTAGACTACACGCCTACAATGAAGAAGTAAGTGTAAAACTGATTCTTGTTCCATGGAACAGATTGAACACCTAATGTCCTGATTAAAATTACTCCCCACCAAACTTAGTTGCTTTTTAACCAATAACTACCTCTTCATGCTTGTCACTCGAAGATCTCCACTTCTAGAGGAGCTAATCACTACCATATATGTGTATATGTTTCATCATACACCTTTCAAAAGTTATCTTATAAATCACAAGATGAATGGATTGAGAAAACATCATTCCCTTCCTTCTACTATTTAAACTTGTCCTTTTTCTCATTTGAAGGATCATAGGCCTTTAGCAAGTTCATAAATTGGTTGTATAATCCTTTCTCCTAATCAAACAATCTCCAACACCATGATATTTTACCCTCCTACTTGTCATTCAACTATTCCTTAAATTTATGTACTAAATCGTTCTTACATTGTGCAAGAGCAAACAATCAAAGGAACCTTTGGACTAATGGAGTATTATTAATTCATACCTAATGCTAGAAGTTCACCCTATTTTCATTTCCTAGAAGAAAGTTGAAATTGAACTATATATTTTTTGCATTCCTGTCACTCCTCTGCCAAACTGAACATACACTTCTTTTAATGGGTTATATGTATGAGCATCATGATGACTCTTCTAGCCATATACCTCTACGACCATATCTTACTTGAAATACCTTCACCCAAAATGTACTTTCTTCATTTTTCGTCTTCCATACCCACTATTAGTAAACTTCAATTACTATCAAATAATTTTCTAATCCCTAACCCACTGCACCTTTTCTTTCTACATAAAAGGCCTCAGTTAACATGATGCATTCACTTTCAACTCTCTTCCTCCTCCCAAAAAAATGAGCATTGAATTTTTTCTAATCTTTGTTCCACATGTTTAGCTATATTAAAAAGGGAAATGAAATATATTAAAAGTGATTTTAAACAAAGCATTATAAGAACCAACCTCTCAATTTTAGACAGGAATCTCGCTTTCCATCTCGCCAACCTATTCTCCATTTTATGAATAACTATATCCAATAAACTTTTCACTCTTTAGTTAAAATTGAGAGGTTGCCTAAGATATTTTAAAGGTAGTAACCCAACATGGCAGCCCCAGAAATCAGCATACCTCGAAGCCTTCGATTCACATCCTTCAACTCGTAAAAAATTGTTTTATCTAAATTTATTTTTAGACCTACACAACACCAGAAACATTTGAGAATTCTTTTGCAATTCTTGATAAAATCATTATCAGCCTCACTAAAAATGACAGTGTCATCAATGAATTGTAAATGCATTAAACTAATGTCTTCACTAATAAAGATGCTTTAGTAGCAATTGAAGCGCATACTTCCTAAGGTGTTCAATTTACAAGTTTAAGGAGACTAGGAAGGTTGATAACTCTAGAAAGAGGCGTGCCTGTTTCTGCTTGAAAGAGAGTATGCTTAGCTTATTGCTCTATTTCTTTCCTCTGGGGCTGGTTTCTAATAGGCCGAATTATAAAGCCATATAGGGGAGAAAAAGAAAACAAAGGAGGCTGCCTAATTCAATTGACAAATTGGCTTTTCCCTTGTTTCAGTGGTCCCGCCCTCGGCAATTTTTTTCAATGATGTTGGGTTGCCTTGTACATTTAAAATGCCTACCTTTCTTTGACATTTCCTCTTGCCGTCTTCTTTTAGTGTTTACAAATGTCTGCACATTGAGATTTGGTAAGGCGGAATTTTGGGACACAAATTGTGCCGAGGCTTGAAGTCTAGCTCGAAATGATCTGACAAAAATTGAACTTAAAGTCTGAAGGTTCGAGTCAGGATAATGCAACAAACGTAAATCATGAATGCTTTCTAAGGATGATGTAGTAGACAAATAGTACCCAAGGTAAACCCTTGTGAAGAGCCACACTTTATTTATGATTTGTTTATAGGTGTTCTTTTAGTTTGTACCCACTCATGGCTACGGTAACCAGAACCTTAAGGGGCAGAGGATCCTTGAGCAAAGAGGCAACGCAATCTTTGAGGATATAGGAGTTTGTGTAGCCAACGCAATCGTTGAATGTGTGTAGATGCAATTTGGATGAATATAACAAATATAAATTTACATTGCATATTAAAATAAGAGAAGCAGGTAAATAAACTATTAAATAAAGATGTAAAATAATAGAAATATAAACTGTAAAAATAATATAATAAGTATAGAGCATAACACCAATGATAGCTAGATAATGTAATTTTTAAAATACTAATTTATATTTAAAAATTTTAGTACAGGTTGTATTAGTTTGAATTTATACTTGACATTTAAAGGTTTTGTAAATTCAATTCTTCGAGTCTTTCATTCAAAAGATCCACTTTAGTAGCAACTGAAGAGCATACATCCTAAGGTATTCAATTTACAAGTTTAAGGAAAGTAGGAAGGTTGATAACTCTAGAAAGAGGCGTGCATGTTTCTGCTTGAAAGAGAGTATGCTTAGCTTGTTGCTCTCTTTCTTTCCTTTGGGGCTGGTTTCTAAAAGGCGGAATTATAAAAGCCATATAGGGTAGAAAAAAACAAAGGAGGCTGCCTACTTCAATTGGCAAGTTGGCTTTTCTTCTTTCGGTGGTCCCTCCCTCGGCAATGTTTTTCAGTGATGTTAGGTTGCCTTTCACATTTAAAATGCCTACCTTTCTTTGACATTTCCTCTTGACATCTTCTTTTAGTGTTTAACAAATGTCGGAACGTTAGGAGTAAAAAGGCCGAGATTGTAAAAGAATAAGAGTGATTTAGAGAATAACGATAAAATGTGAGTTTCTAAGTTGTGAAGAACCATTATAATAATTTTGCAAAATTTTTTTGCAATTAAGATTCGGATGAACTAATATAAATAGTTTTTTTTTTCACCTTATAAAAGAAGAAAAAGTTAGTTAAATTGAACTTTCAATACCTTAAAGAGTATATATATACTTCTAGTTTAGCGTGAAGCACTATAAATTACTATACACACACTTATTCTTTTTTTTTTTTTTGTATTATTACTTTAAGTTATATATATTAATTTTTTAGTTATTTATTATTGGTTATTTTGTTATTATGATTTGAAGTTAGGATTAAGTGATTTAACGGAATAAAACTAATTTATTCCCTTCTTAGGGACTAATAATTCGATGAATGGATTATCTTAAATTCGACTAAAATATCATAATCACGATTTATTTGTCAAACATACTTTTGATGGTTTTGTTAAAAAAGAAAAAAATAATGATAATGATATAGAATAAGTAGTCTAAAATTTTATAGATTAAAATGATTAGAAAATTTTAAAAGAATGCTTAATTTTAAGTATAATTCTAATATTTAAATATTATGTAAATTGTTTAAGAATTATGTGTATTATTTAATATCTTTTTTATTTATAATTAAGTGTTTTAGAATTTATTTTTTCAATCTTTTTTTATTAAAATATTTTTTTAATTAATTAGATATTTTTAATTATAAATATGTATATAAACTTAAGGTCTTGCTCTATATCTCTTATCATTGAAAAATTTTGTTTTCATGTTTGCTAAATGCCTAAAAGTATGGTAACGGCTTCCAACAATGCCTAAAAGTATATGCAAATCATTTGGGAATGGGATCGACGAGCGAGGCCTTGATGATATCTTTCAGCACAAGCTCAGCGTTTGTATAACCATCTTCATACTCGTATACGAGCTCGAGCACACGTACAAAGTTGAGAAGAATAGCGAGAAAAACCCTTGGAATGTTAGTGGGCTTGAGAAGCTCCTTGTTGAGCTCCTTCCATTAATCCCCACACAGTTTCCTTAACTCAATCTTGGGTTTAGAGAGCAGCCACTCAAAAACCTCCTCGGAAGAAATTTCATCCATCCCGCAATAAAAGACGACATAGGCCAAGGGGTAAACTGAGCTGTCTGTAGAAATGGACAAGTATTCTTCAAGTGTTGGCACATGATCTTTGTTAAACCATCTTGCTTCGGCCATGTACGCTCTCGCTTGTTGCTTTATCTGTGATTCCAACAAAACATGGCAATGAAGCCAAAACTATTTTTCTTCTGAGATTGGAATAGTAGTTCGGAATCAAACGTGAATAAAACAAGGGTGAATTGGAAGATAAAGAAGGTTTACAGCTTCCTTTGCATAGTAAGCACAGAATGTTTTTGTAGGTTTGAAGAAGATGAAGGCCTTTGCCAGAACTTTATTCGCTGTATTTATAGAGGGGAACGGAAGCCGGTGGAAAGGACATTTTTCTTTATAATTTTTATTATTGACAACGTGTTTTCCCCGGCAACGGAAGCGGGCATTTTGTCTTGCCCTGTGACGTACGATTCCTGGGAGTGAGCTTGAACTCGGTTTGCGTGCGCTTGAAATTCACTTGAGGTATTCGTTTTTCACCTGCATTTGAGAAAACCAACTGCTTGAAAAATAGTATATGAGACTTTTTTTGATTTCATAACTAATGGTTTGAACATCATGGTAGTGTAATCTAATGATCTAGAGTTGGTTAAATAGGTTTTCAGAAGTTCTTTACCTGGCTGTGATAGGCTACTAGTGGAAAATACTGATCCAAGTGAGAGATATCAATAAATATACATATGTGAAAGCCAAGAGGAAAATAAGGAACCTCTTGTCACCACTCACAAATGCTGATCCAAGTAAGTGACATCAATAATTTTATATGGAAGCCAAAGGAAACATGAGGAATCTAAAAAGGTATAGGTTAGGTGACAAGGCTTTTATGAGTGTGTTCATTCAGTTTTGGACAAAAAATGACAAATATAATTTTACATTGCACTTCAAGATAAGGGAGAAAAATAAAATAATAATAATAATGATAAATTAAGCAGAAAATAAACTATTGAAATGTAAAGTATTATAAATATAAATTACATAAATGTAAATAATAGCAATAATAATAATACTTTTGCTTTTGGAGTAAGCAGGAACTGCTGAAAATTGAAATGCCATAGCCTTCCTTCTCTACTTACTGAAAGCAATCCTTACTCCCTGCTCAATTGCGAGCGTCTGGCATAGAGTTCGTTTGAGGGTATATTTATAGGCGCACTCCATGGGATAGGCTGTGGGGTGTTGCCCCAATACAAATGCTAGAAAATTGCACAGGATTTATCGATTTAATTGACTTTGCAAGCCTTTGAATATGTATAGAACTTGATGTCTAATGATAAATTTATATTTGTAAAAGTAATTAAACAAATAATTTTGTATGATTTATTTTAACAAAAAATTATTTTTAATAATTAACGTTAAATGTTTTCGTAAAAAAATAAAAAAAAATTCCATTTTTTCAAATTTGAATTGAATTTAGGATTGAATTGTAATTTAAAAATATTTTTTGATATTTAAAATGAAAATCCCTTTGACAATCAACCGTTTTAAATTTTCCAACAATTTTTTTTCTGTTTTCCCCAATTTAATTATTGTTTGATTTTTTATCATCACAAATGACAATTTAGTGATTAAGTTGTTGAGTTCTTAATTTTGATCATCACAAATGAAACACTTAAGTCGGTCTAACATGAAAATGACTCAAATCCCAAAACAAAAATGTTTTGGCAACATTTTAAAAAACTTTTTTCCTACATAAGAGAAATGCTTTAGAAAAAAATGGAAAATTTTTCCTTTTAAAATAACTTTTTATTTATTCAAAAAAGTGAAAAAAAAATACAAAAGATGATGGCAGTCCGGTCACTTCATGTTGAGGCTCCATGTAATCAGTATGGACCTCAAATTGATTGAGTTCCTAGTCCGAAATTTTGATTGCACTACTTCATGTCTGAATGTGCATGAGGGTAAGTTGATTTTATCCTCGACTGAGGTTGAATGGACGATGTTACTCTCATAAATGGAGTTGAGATCGAAAATTTCTTAAGGACGGATAAGGATGCTAAGAAGCAATTCAATTTGACAAAATCAAGGATTGAACTATCCAATGATGAGTTTAAAGCCAAGTTCTTGCTTTATGTGCTAAGCACCGTGATTCACCCAGACACTTCATTTTACTATGTCAACTCAAGGTTAGTGGGCTTGTTGAAGGAGCTACCATTGTGCTAGAATTTGAGCCGGGCTAAATACACCCTAGAAAGTTATGTTGAAGGAAATGGAAAATATCAAGGTAAGCAACATGCTGTTTATTAGACATGACACATAACTGGATGTGTCCTGTTGTTAGAGTTAATGCATGTAATGTAAATTAAGTGCTTAAGGTCATAGAAAAATGTTTGGAATTGATGTTTTCTTATGTAAAAGAGGTTTTTCCAGTGTTAACTGTTACCTTTTCTTTTCATGCAATCATTGACCCTATCCCAGTTGCTTTTACTTGGAGCACTTGGCTGAGGGGCTGGAGAAAATTTCCCTTTATTTATGCAATGTTCCACATGTATGAATTGGTTAATATTTCTAGAAATGCAGCAAAGGCATCTGCAGATCCCCCCCCCCCCCCCCCGAAAAAAAAAAAAGAGCCGATGAAGGAGGTGGCAAACCGAACATATTTCATAGTCCTACTGTTGTGGATGAATTTAATTTAGAAGAAAGGGACCCAATTGGGTTTGGACATAAAAATGGAGTGGTCGGACCATCAAATGATGCTTCCCTAGGTGTTCACGTAGATCCATTTGTGGAGCCGGATATTGGACGTAATTGCTCTTCTCTTGTAGGAGTTGATGGAAATGGAAAAGGTGAGAACAATGTTGTCACAGAGGGCAATGGTCTTGCTTTGCCAAGCGAAAAGGACAGTCAAGAGGACAAGGCTGTTGGTGCCAAGTCATTGCAAAGAAAAGGCCATAAACAAGTCCATGAATCTCGCGTACAATTGAATATTCATATTACTTTAATATCTTATTGAAGGGACGGGGGATTGTATCCCACGGTTCCAGTTCTGGCATTATTATAGTTAAGTTATGTTGCAGATGCTGATTTTTAGGACATGTTCCCTGTGCTTTTTTTTTATTTGTGTTTTTCTTCATATTAGTTGGAAACATATTTGAGAAAAATGTATACTTATAATATGTGTTTGCAATCTTAGTAATAGCTTTTCATTGCATTGATTCGAAACGTACATGGTGGGTTCTACATTTCCAGATAAAACCTGCCCCAACTTGCTACAGTGGCTAACTTCCTAACCTGTATTTTTTTTTGTTGTTATAAATTAATTAGTCCTGGAAAAGATTTAAACTCGAAATTTTGAACCACGAAAGTTATAAATAGTGCACATGTCAAGACAGTAAATAAAATGTGGCATCATATTTGACGCCGTTGAGGCTTTATTAGGTGCTTTATATCTCTTAGTCTATGAGACACTATGGGATAAGTATGGAAATTGGAGTTGAGAAAGTCATGCATTTTTCCATTTTCCTTTTTTCCTTATTTGGCTTATGTTATCGCCAAAGCTGGGGACTTGGCTGCATGCTTTCAATCTTTTTACTTGATTATATGCAACAGATTTATGATCAGACCTTCTTTAGTGGCAACAAGTGATGTTGGCCAAAGGAGATAGAGATCTTATTTTAGGAGATGTAATGATATCCAAAGGAAAACTGAAATAACCATCCCTTGAGTTACTAGGAAGTGGAAGGCTTGGTGCCTCAAAATCGAAAATACAAGGGAGTGAAGGAGTATGTACCCATTGTGAAAAGCCAAAACATACTCAAGAGACTTGCTTCAAACTCTTTAGATACCAAAAGTGGTGGCTCAAACTAAAATCTAGGAGAAAGTAAGGTGGTAAGGTTAAGAGACAATCCAAGTAAAGTTTCATTAATGGACATTAAAATACAACCATAACTTTCACTTATATCTTAAGAAAGGAGAGTTGAGGTAGGTGATTTCTCTCATGAAGCAATTGCCTTTGCCATAATATCCTGTGAACTATAAATCTTTAAAGAACCAAGTAAACATAGTTGTATTATTGATTTAGGGGCTATGAAACATATGACAATATAACATTTGATGGATAGGATTTTGTGAAACCAACCAAATAAAAAAGAACCTATACTACAAATGTTAATGACTTAAAGTATCTGATTACTAAAGATGAGGTGGTGGAATTCTCATCTTTTCTTCCCCTCCTAAACAAACAGCTAGTTTCATTTCTCATAAATATATTGTTCTCCATAAGACAAATAATTGGGGATTTAAATTATTATGTACTATTCTATCCCATCTTTTGTTTGTTTTAGGCTATTTTTAGTAAGGCGATTACTAGTTGTGGTACTACAGGGAGGACTATTATTTGTTGATAAACTCAAACCTGAACAAGCATATAAAATGAGCTAAGTAAATAGTAGAGAAAAGTATGTTTGGTTGTGGCACTATTGATTAGGACACCCATCATTCTCATATCATGAAATCCTTATTCCTAAGTTTATTTTTGGGTCTCCAAGAGTCACAATTCAAATATGTAGCTTATTTACTAGTTAAGAGTCATTGTGTTTCTTTTTCATTTTGTATTACTTGGCGTAAAAAACCATTTGCATTGATCCATTTGGATTTGTGGGGGCCAACACTGATTGTGGTACAATATGGTGTTAGGTAGTTTATGATGTTTATTAGTGATTGTACAAAAATAACTTGGCTTTACATTATTAAGAATAAGAGTGAAGTGTTTATTATTTTTTATTTATTCCACAATATGGTCAAGGTCTAATTTTTTACTAACATTCCAATTCTAATAGTAGGTAATAATGGAAAATACATTAATAATGAGTTTTAGAAGTACTTTGAGCTATATGGCATGTTCCATAAAACAACTTATTCTTAAACACCCCAATAAAATGAAATTATTAAGAGGAAAAATAAACACATTCTAGAAATAACAAGAGCTTTTTTAACTTCAGCAAATATGCTTAAATGATTCTAAGTTGAAGCAACAATTATGGTGATTTATATGTTAAACAACATATCATCATTGGTTTTGAACTTTAGGATACCTATATAAACTCACTCACAACATATGGCTTTTCCATTTATTTTGATGCTCTCACCGAAAATCTTTATGTTTATAGCCTACATTCATCTTTATAAAAACCAATGAACTACATTAGATTTTAACACAATTAAGTGTTTTTTTATAGGGGACGAAGCCCATAAAAAGGATACCGTTGCTTTGATCCAAGGAACATACAATGGTTTAATTCTATGGATGTTACTTTCACGAAGACAAAAAGTTTTTTTGAAAATTTGGAAACATCACTATAGGGATCTAATAATGTGAAGGAAGAGAGGTCTAACCTGGTTTTGATGATTCTCAAACGAAAACAAATTTAATAAAACTAAGTGAACAATACCACATTTCACCATAAGATGCTACTTTAATAAGACAAGAAGTTAGTGGTGAAGTGATTTATTTAGAAACTCTTAAACAACATTTCCTTAATTATACTTAATATATAGTACATGACTAATTTGCATAAAATAATTCTATGGTGCAAATCACAAATTCTTCTTTTGATGACTCTAATGATAATTCTAATAGATATAAATTGCCTTTTAGGAATAATCCTAGAGTGCCATTGAATTAATATTTTCCTGATGTAGAGAATAAAAAGGTAAGATACTTGATTGGTAATCATGTTATCACTTAAAATTTATCAACTCTACTTAAGAAATTTATGAACTAATTATCCTTTAAATGTATTCGATCCATTCTAGATGAGGCTTTAAAGGATCCAAAGTGGACCAAGGAAAACTAAAGAGGAATTGGAAGCACTACAGAGAAATAATACATTAGAAATAATGTCTTTCCTTAAAAAGAAAAAACCAATGGAATGAAAATAGTTTTTTTCAACCAACTATAAGGTAGATGGCTCAATAAAGAGATATAAGGCCAAACTAGTTATTAAGGAATATACATAAACATATGGTTTTGATTATTAAGAAACATTCTCTCTAATGGCAAAACTAAATATTGTTTAGGTCCTTTTGTCTCTTGCAACAAATTTTGATTGACCATTATATAAGTTTGATGTCAAGAATGCTTTCCTCCATAGTTTAGTAGAACAAATTTATATAAATAGTCCAATAGGTTTTCATGCATTAAAAATAACTAATGTGATGTGTGAGCAATGAAAGGCATTTTATGATTTGAAACAATCTTAAAAGCATGATTTGAAAGGTTTAATGGAGTTATAAAGAGATACGACTGCAAATAAAGTAATGTAGGTCATACTTTGTTCTTGAAATAAATGAAAGAAATGTTGTCAACACTTATTATTTATATTGGTGATATGATAATCATAGGAAATGATACAAAGGAAATCTTCAAGTTAGAAAAATAACTTATGAAAGAGTTTGATATAAAAAAATCTTAGGGGTTTGAAATATTTCTTAAGCATTGAGATGGTGCAATTGAAACAAAGCATCTTTCTTTCATAAAGGAAATATGTTCTATATCTTTTAGTAGTGATAGGAATGCTAAATTGTGAACCATTAGAGACTCCTATAATTTATCATTATGGATTGGGATAAAGTTTGGATTTGAGTTTAATGGATAAGAAGAGCTACTATTAACTAGTAGGAAAATTGATATACTTATCTCATGCTAGACCAAACATTGCATATTTTGTTTGTTTAGGGAGTCAATTTATGCAAAATCACAATCTAAATCATATGAATGTAATGTATTGGATCTTAAGGCACTTAAATTCAGCCCCAAGAAAAGGTCTTATATTCAAAAAGCATAATCACTTAAACATTAAAGGTATAAAGATGTAAATTGAGTTGAGAATGTTACTAATAGACAATTTATCTTAGGGTATTTTACATTTGTTAGTGGTAACTTGGTTACTTAGAAAAGTAAGAAATAAAAGAGGGCTACCTTAACAAGTGTAAAGGTTGAGTTTAAAACCTTGGCAAAGGAACTATACAAGTTGCTTTAGATAAGGAGTTTATTGGAAGAAATCAACGTTTTACAAAATGCTTATATGAACCTATATTGTGACAGTAAGTTTACAATTAAAATTACTCAAAATCTAGTTCAACATGATCACATTAAGTATGTAGAAATAAACTGGCATTTTATCAAAGAAAAGTTAAAAGAAGAGATCAGTCAATTTCCTTTTTCTGTGATCAAAAGACCAATTAGTGGACATTTTGACAAAGGTAGTTATAGGTATAATGTCTCATAGTTTATTGGTCAAAGTAGACATTAAAGATATTTATGCAATCCAGAGAGATTTTCAAAATTATTATTAATTAGGAGCTTATGTTATAATCCCTTATGTCTAGGCTAGTTTGTCAAAACTATTATTTAGTTTCCTTGTATAGTTTTACCTATCCCATTTATATGTGAGGTTCTGCAATATATAAAAGTGATAACTTTTCAATAAGAAAAAACCCATATAATTCATACATTCATCATTATTGTTCATCTTATTGTGTAATGAAAAGATATTACTTCTAAAATTATGTCCTTTTATCTCCAACAAAAGGTGGAAAGAAATAATTAATGTGTGAGGATTAACCCAAGATTGCTCATGTCCCTCATATACAAATTGGGGAACCATGATTTTAGTTTCATGGTATCTACCATGTTTACAGTAACCAAGTTGCACTTTACACAAATTTATACTTTTCTTTATGTTTTGATATATATGTAATTTAGGAACTATTATTGTCTGGTCTTTGAAATTCTACATGCTTTTTTTTTTTCAGTCCTTTTCATGGAAGGCAAAAAGGATTATTAATAATGTATTTGTGTTCAATTTTATTTCCAAATTAATTTGTTTGTAAGTTTTTTCTCTATATCTTAATTTGAATTCAATAATTTTTAAGATAAATTATTTTAAAATATACATATTGCAAAAGTGAAAAAAAAAAGTTAAAACTAATTTTTTGAGGGATGTTATGTATTAAATTATTGATGATGATTATGTTGATCATGAGAAGACTTATGTTTTATTTTGACCTTTGATTTGAACTAAAATCTTTTAATGATTATTGATACTAAAGAGTTAGCCTCTAATATGACTCATTGAAAGCCTTTTTTTCACACATAAGTAAAGGGTTAGGAAAATGGCCCAAATTTTAGCCATAAAGGTATAAATGTACCAGACATTTTAATAAATTTAAATGTTCTTGCATATCTTAATTCTATGTACTAAAAGCATCATAATTGCAATATCCTATTTCATATGTAACTTTAATTGTTAAGTGATCTTTCTCATACTTTCAACTTTTGAATAAGATTCTTTCTATATGCTTTTGACAACATAAGTATAAAATAATTTTAAGCAAGTTTAGATGATATATAAAACAAAACTTATGTATATATATATATATATATAAAGGCACCATAATTGCAATATCCTATTTCATATGTAGCTTTAATTGTTGAGGGATCTTTCTCGTACTTTCAACTTTTGAATAAAATTCCTTCTACATGTTTTTGACAACATAAGTATGAAGGTATTTTAAGCAAGTTTAGATGATATATAAAACAAAATTTGTATATATATATATATACTTTTTGAAAAAATGAAAAAAAAATGTTATTGAAAAAGTAAGATTTAGAAAAGAGAAAATAACTTTCATTAAACTAATAAAGGATATTTTACAAGGGTAGTTTACATAAAGAGAGAGAGAGAGAAAGAGATAGTACACAAATTTATAATTCTTGTTAACGTAAAATACAACTCAAGACCATGGAGAACAAGACTTTGAGATTAGTCTTTTCTATTCTAAATCCCTAATTTCATTTCTACAATGTTTTTCTAACTCTACAGACTTTTGAATATGGTGTGCTTTTGCAGGGATTTGGTTTTCACTAAATTCTGGATCATCAGGTAGGTCAATTATGTGTTGTTTTTTTATCTCATAAAGTATTTGGTAAATCTGAATAAAGTTTAGTTTGTAAAAGATTTTCAAAATTCCCAATTCCTTTTTGAAGATAAGGGTTTTGTAATTCTTTCTCAATTTTCTTCAACAAAAATTATTTCAAAGTTCAAAAAGTTAAAAATGTTTTGAAAATGTTAAACTATAAATCTTATTTTCATAAACTAAATAAGCCTTTATAAGATTAAGATTTCTTATCTTTGGTTTTTCTAAAAATGGAAAAATAAGTTTGTGATTTTGTTTTAAAAGAAATGTTGTCATAATTAATAGAATAGGGGTTATTAAATTTATAAAAGCAGTCCTTAAAATGACAATATAATGCATATTCTTAACTAGAGCAAAGCTACTTTTGATTTTAAAATTTTGATTTTCAACAAAAGCAGTAGTTTTGTTAGAAATTACCATTTTAGAATTGTTTGTAGCAAATAGTTTTTCATTTGTCTCTTGGAATCTTTTTGGCATTATACTTTGTTTAATATAGTTTAAATCTGCACCAATGTCAAAAAGAGCAATAATGTCAATTTTAAAATCATTGAAACAAATAAGAGAAATTTTTATTAAATATTTCTGAGAAGTTACCTACTCAAAAGCAAATAAAAAATCTTTTGAAATTTTATTTTTTGTTTTTAATGTTTTGAGATTCCTTTAGTTCTTCAAGTTCAAAGGTTTCATGGTGTTTTGAAAAAATAAATTGTATGGCTTCCTCTCTCATTTTCTAGTTTTCTTTGAGCTCTTTAAACTCAATTTTGATAGTTTTGATTTCCTTTTAGAGGTCCTGAAGGGTTGGATTCAGCATTTTGTATTTTTGTTTTGAAAGGATTTCAGTAAGATTGTAAAAAACCTTATAGAGGTTTGGGTGTTTAAGTGTTGTCAATTGGTTTTCAAGGGTTTTTAGGAGTTTTTCAACTTACTCTTTTTCTAAAAAAAAGGGTTAGTAATATGCTTAATAATATCAAGTAGTAACTTTTGGTCTTTAGTAAGCTTTGTATCTGTCTCAACTTCAAAGGAAGATGTCTGAAGTTCATTTATTTGTTTTGATTTCTCATTTGTGCTACCTGTAATGGAGTTGGTTTTGAAACCTAATATGGCTTGAAAATAGGTTGTTTAAAGGGTTTTGGGTCAAAGGTTTTGGTAACTTGGACATTAGTTTTGTGAATATGTTTTTCAGTGTCATTGAGTCAATTTCCAATAGTGTGAAGATAAGTGTTTGAAAAGTTGTTTTGTTGGATAATCATCTCAAAAATTTTTCTGGGATCATCATTTGTTTTAGGAATCTTAAAAGGGGAGAGGTCAATTATGTCTTATTAATGACCAACCTTCAATTACTTGAGTGGTGGATGTTTAGCTTCTATGATTTTGTCGAGGTAGTCCACTCCCTAACTTTATGTCTTTGTATAATAGGGTTAGAAGCTTTGCAAAATGGGTATGCAATGCAGTTTTCATATGCATATAGTTCAAAGCAATAAAAAAGAAAGAAAAATATGGATTTTATATTGATACACAAAATCATAAAATTGGTTTTGTATGTCTTTATAGTTTTTGAAAAAGTTTTTGAAAAACCATAATTCTTTGCAGAATTATGTTCTGTATAAAAATCATCGTGCAAAAATTTTTATCAACTTGAAAATCCTTTTCTAACACATATAATTCATGTGTGAGATTTTCATAGATTTGGTTTTTATGTATCTTAGGAATTTCCCAAACATCGATCCTTTTTTGAAAGTTTTCAATAGTGATTTCTTCACTATTGATCTTTGGAAAAGATGAAGAAGAAGGAAATGAAGAGTTTTCAAAGGTAAAAAAAGGTGAATAAGAAGTTGTTCGACAAAAGACTAGGTTCATTTTCTCAAAAGATTAGAAACATTAAGATATTACTTCCTGCCATCCAAGGAGGAAAATAGGGAACACAATACCTTCAATACATGACTAAAATCCCAAAACACTCTAAGACCACTTAAGAACACTAAGAAAAAATAAGGTAATGTTTAAAACTTTAAGAAAATCTAAATTAATAGGACAAATAAAGAACAAATACCTGATACAACTCACTCCTCCCCCTTAAGCTCTAATACCTGTGAGAGTCACAAATTGATGCACGCAGTGAGAAACACTAGAACATGAGAGAGTGTGAGAAAACCATAAGAGAAGAACACAGAGATGGGAAGATCAAAAGGAAGCTTTCATTGAATTAATAGAGGATGTTTTACAAGGATAGTTTACATATAGAAAAAGAGAGCACGAATTTTAAGAGAGAGAACAAAAATAGAATAGAAGGATAGATAGTTTTGGGCTTCTAACCAAATCAAGAGCAGAGAGAAGTAGAAAGGGAGAAACTAAGAAAGAGTTTTGAGCTAAATGCCTTCCTCTTGAATGCTTCTTTTTATAAATGATTGAGAAGCTTCACTTGAGTAGGAGTCATCATGACTTTTTTATCTTTTTTTGATGTAGTGGCAAGTGGAATGCACTTTATTAAAAAATATTTTTTAAATTAATGGAAAATCTACTTTCCACTTAAGTAATCTTGTCTTTTTGTAATGATGTTCTTTTGAAAGATGTTTTGTCTTTTTATAATGATAATCCTTAAAGAAAGAATTTACTTTTTTCACCTAAACAGTTTTATCCTTTTGTGATAATAGACTTTCTAAGGGAATTTGTTTTTTTATGAAAGACATTGTTTTTTTATGATAATACTTTTCCTTGATAGAAAATTTTTTGGGTTTTAGAAAAAATTATGTCTTATTTTCTTGAATTAATTATTAGTCTTAATTTTATGGGTTTTAAGGTAAGATGGGCTTGCTTATGTTAGCCCATGGATTTATGGGTTTTTTATAAGGTAAGTTGGGCCTCACTTTTGAGGATTTTGTGGTTTTATGGATATTAAGTTCTTTTTAAACTATATTAGTTTGAGTTTTTATAGGTTTTATTAGCCTTTAATTTTCAAAGAAAATTAGGCTTTTAAAGGTTTTTATAGATTTTTGGTGTGTATAAGGTTTTGGAATAGGTAGGGCCTTGGGTTTTGAAATAGCTAGGCCTTTTTTGAATTTTATGGGTTTTGGGCATAGACCTGTTTGGATTTTATGAGTTTTGTACTCAAACTTAGCGTGAGTTCAAGTTTTGTAAGGGTTGCTGGGTCTTGGAAAGACAATTGGGTCAAGGTTGTTGGGCTTATTTTCTTAATGCTTTTCTAGACTTTTGTTTTTTATCTTTTTCAAAGCATATTCTCTCATAACATTATCTACATCTTCATCTCCCACTATAGCTTTAAGGTTGTAATATT
>JAHLGO010011283.1:0-11470 GCA_020615895.1 Ceriops decandra | reverse complement strand
GTAACAATAATCATTAAGAGATTTTAGTTTAAATCAAAGGTCGAAATATCTAGATTGAAAAACACAAGTTTTCTTTCATGATCATAATAATCTTTAATAATTTGATATGTAACACCCCTTAAAAACTTAGTTTTACCCTTTTTTTTGTGTTTCACTTTTGCGATTTATATATCTTTCAAATACTTTATTTTGAAAAATTATTAAATCCAAATTAAGACACAAAAGAAAAAATTACAAATAAAGTAATTTGAAAATAAAATTGAAATTAAATACATTATTGATGATCCTTCTCGTCTTTCTTGAAAATAATTGAGAGAAGCAGCAAGTAGACTTTTAAAGATCAAACAATAATAGTTCTTAAATTGCATAGATGCTAAAATGTAGAGAAAAGTATAAACTTGTGCAAAGTGCAACTTAACTACTATAAACATAGTTGATATCACAAAACTAAAATCATGGTTCCCTAATTTGGATATCAGGAACATAAGTAATCTTGGGTCAGTCCTTATACATCAATTATTCTTTGTTACCTTTTTGTTGGAAAACCTAAGGTAAACTATCTATCAATAACATTCTTGACTCAATCTATATCTATATACTTTTAAGTTCAAATGACTATGCTTTTTGAACATAAGCCCTTTTCCCGAGGTTGACTTCAAGTGCCTCATGATCTGATACATTGTATTCATATGATTTATATTAGGATTTTGCATAAATTAACTCCCCAAACTAATAAAGTATGTAATGTCTGATCTAGCATAAGACAAGTATATCAATTTTTCCACTAGTTAGTATTACCTTTTCTTGTCCATTGAACTCAAATCCAAACTTTATGCCAATCGATGATGTTGAATTATGAGAGTCTTTACAAGTTCTTAATCTAGCATTCCTATCACTACTAAAAGATATAAAACATATTTCCTTGGTGAAAGAAAGATGTCTTGTTTCAATCGCACCATTTTGATGCTTAAGAAATATTTCAACCAACTAAAATTTTTCATGTCAAACTCTTTTGCAAGTTGTTTTTCTAACTTAGAGATTTCCTTTGTAGCATTTCTTATGATTATCATATCATCAATATAAATAATAAGTGTTGTCACTATTCCTTAAACAAAGTGTGGCTTGTATGACTTTTTTTTTTAGCCCCACTAAACCTTCCTAACCATGCTCTTAAGATTGTCTTAGACCATACAACACCTTCTATAACTTACACACCATATAAGTTCTTTTTTATGCATAAAAACCTAGTGGAATATCCATACACATTTCTTCTGCTAAATTCTTATGGAGGAAAGCATTCTTGACATCAAACTTATGTAATGGCTAATCAACATTTGCCACAAGAGACAAAAGGACTTGAATAGTCTTTAGTTTTGCCATTTGAGAGAATGTTTTCTAATAATCAACACCATATGTTTATGTATATCCCTTCATAACTAGTTTAGCCTCATATCTTTTTATTAAGCCATTTGCCTTGTATTTGATTTAAAAATCTCATTTATATTCCTTTGGATTTTTTCTCTTTAAGAATAGATACTATTTCCCATGTACTATTTCTCTATAGTGCTCCCATTTTCTTTTTAATTGCCTTTGTCCATTTTGGATCCTTCAAAGCCTCATTTATAGCAAATGGAATATGTTTAGAGGATAATTGGTTCGTAAACTTCTCAAGTGATGTTGATAAATTTTAGGTGTTGAAATAGTTACCAATCAAGTATCTTACTTTTTTATTCTCTACATCAAGAGAATATCAATTTGGTGGCACTTCGTGATTATACCTAAAAGGCAATTTATATCCATTAGAATAATCATCAGAGTCATTAGGAGAAGAGTTTGTATTTTGTACCATAGGATTATTTTATAGAGATTAATTGTATATTATAGACTAAGTATTGTCGAAAAAGGGCTGTTTAAGAGCTTTTAAATGAATCAATTCAACAAAACCTTCTTGTCTTGTCAAAATAGTATCTTATGGTGAAATGTGGTCTTATTCACTTAGTTTTAATGAATTTGTTTTCAGGTAAGAATTATCAAAACTAGACGAAACCTTCCATCCTTCCATCACACTATTAGATCCCTTTATGGATGTTTCTAAACTTTCAAAGAAATTTTCTATCTTCATGAAAGTAACATCTATAAAAAGATACCATTACTTGGTGCTTAGATCAAAGCATTGGTATCCTTTCTAATGGTCTCTATACTTTAGAAAAACCCACTTAAATGCGTTAAGATCTAATTTAGTTAATTGATTTTTAAGAAGATGAAATAGGCTATAAACTCGAAGATTTTTTGTGGAAGCATAAGAACCAAGAGCCATATGTTGTGAGAGTTGATATAGGCATTCTAAAGTTCAAAACCCATGACGACATCTTGTTCAATATATAGACCGCCATAATTATTGATTCAACCAAAAATCGTCTAGCTATATTTGTTGAAATTAAAAAACTTTAGTTGTTTTTAGGATATGCTTGTTTTTCCTCTTAACAATGTCATTTTGTTAGGGGGTTTGAGAACAAGTTGTTTTATGGAACAGACCATATAACTTAAAGCATTTCTGAAACTCATTATTGATATATTTTCCAACGTTATCTGATCTTAGAATTTGAATTTTATTAGAAAATTGGGTCTTGACCATATTGTGGAATAAATAAAAAATAATAAACACTTCACTTTTATTCTGTTGTTCCCACAACCTTGTATGGGTTGTAATTGTTGTCAACTAGGTTTAAGTGTGTGAGAAAGTAAAGCCACATGGAAGGGCAAGAAGGTAAAAGCCACATGGAGGGGCAAGAACGTAAAAGCCACATGGAAGGGCAAGACAGTAAATATGCCGCAAGTAAGCCCTATTAGGATTTCATGGAAGAGAGTATATAAAGAACTTGGAAGACAAAATTAGGGTAAGGCCAACACAATTGAATACATGGCAAAACACAAAAGTGTGTGGATGGCTAAATAGAGAAACTAGAAAAACACAACACACGGCTAAAGCACACCAACGGCAAGAGAACGGCAGAACAAGGGACGACAAAATAGAAAAGAGGAGGTTGGCAATTGAGCAAATCAAAGCCGTCGAGTGAACAATAGCCGTTACCAGAAAAGAGGAGAGGTCGGCAAATTGAGCAAATTGGAGCAAACTGTGTGATGGCAAGAGAGAGAAACCAGTGAGGAACGGCACACTACCGGCACACTAGCGATCGGCGAGGAGACAACATGGTAAAGAGGTAGAGAGAGAAACCTAACGGCCAAAACAGACGGCCGGGCTGAACGAAGAACAACTGTCGAGAGAGAGAGAAAGGGGAGACGACCGAAAAAGTGAACAAAACGGCAAAAATAAACAATCGGCGAAAACCTAAGAACGGCCAAATCGGAGTCGACGGGAAGGCAAGAAAAGGAAAACACGGCCAAAATCAGAGATGGCTGGATGGCAGAATAGAGGTGAACGACCAAAGAAAAGTGAATGGCTGGGCGATAAGAGAGAGAAATCGGGCTGGACAGCAAGAGAGAGAGAAATAGACAGGTGAGGTGGGCCGTGAAATAGTGAGATTGTGGGCAAGGTGACGGGTGAGACTGTGAGAAGGTGAAAGCAGGAGCTGTGTGAGACAACCTAGGGAAGAGTTCGGTGAAGCATCGGAAAGAACTCAACATATTTCCAGATTTCTTCAAGAGAGGTTAGAGAGCGTTGCGGTGAACTTCTAAGCGATAGTGGAGTAGCCTTTCAATTCAATAGAGGCAAGCCAAGATAGAAGAAGGGTAGACACAATAAGTGACACTCTTTGTATTGTACTTGCTTAGTAATTGCAATAGTGAAAGGAGCATAGGATTAAGACATCCATTGTAACTGGAATTCTCAAGTGTAGTGGATAGTCTCAGTAAGGGAGAGTCCCTACTACCGTGGATGTATGTCACGTTGACGGAACCACATAAATCTCGTGTGTTCTTAATTTTCTTTACGTTCTGTGTTTTGAATTAAGTTGTGAATGCAGCTAAAGTATCAGCCAACCCATAACCTAACAAAGGCCTAAACAAGAACATCTGAATTGTCTATTAGGCAAGGTGTCTAAAAGGTGACTTTGGGGACTATTGCGATTAGTAGGTAGCAATAAATCTACCTTAGTTGAGTTTGAGAAAGAGTTCACTTTTAAGAAGAGGTTGAAGTTGTTCACTTATTTGCGAATTGCGAATTGTGGTGATACTGATTCAACCCCCCCTCTCAGTATCACAAACTAGTAGATCCTAGGGAGAAGTTAGGAACTTTAATTGGTATCAGAGCATAGGTTCACCAGTTTGAAGCTTAACAGCTTGGTGTACTAGTTTGAAGGAATCTAGAAGTTTGACTTATTCAGCATATTGAGAAATGGAAGCTGGTAGCACTAGCACTACTTACTGCAAGAAGGTTCCAATCTTCAACAGAACTAACTACCATATGTGGAGAGCAAGAATGCAAGTGGTATTTGCAACCATGGGCATGAACATGGTGAAATGTGTATAGGAGGGTTTTGTGGCTCCGGAAGAAGGTAAAGATCTAACCCCAGAGGAGTTAAGGTAGTTTGAGATAAATGGGAAGGCCTGAAATGTCATCATTTCAGCTCTAACCCCGATGCTGAGTATGCTAAAGTTATGGACTGCAAATTTGCCAAGGAGATATGGGACAGATTGCAAAAAGTCTATGAAGGTGATGGCAGAATGAAGGAGGCTAAGCTTCAAGTGTTCAAGGAGAGATATGAATCTCTCAGAATGCAAAAGAATGAGACAGTTTAAGAATTCTTCACTAGGGTTATTGATGCTGTAAACAACCTGAGAAGTCATGGGAAGAACAAGAAGGACTCATCTATTGTGAAGAAAATTTTGAAAATTCTGCTTGAGAGGTTTGCCTCAAAGGTAACAGCCATAGAGGAGAGTAGAGATCTCAATTCTATGTCTCTGCATGATCTCCAATGCAATCTTATTGCATATGAGATGAGGATAAAGTCAGTTGAAAACTCTGCAACAACGAAGGTATCAAATGAGGTAGCTTTCAAAGCTATGATACACTTGAAGATAAAAGAAAAGGAAGAATCATCCAGTAAGGATGATGATGATGAGGAGGAAGAAAGTCAAGGTGAAGTATTGGCTTACTTCACAAGGAAATTCAAAAAAGGGTCTAAGAAGGGAAAAGGACAGTTGTCCTTGAGATGTTATCGTTGTGGGCAGATTGGACACTTTGCTTCTTAATGCAAAGTGAAACTTGATGATGAAGATGAGGATGGTGATGATGAGTAGAATTCGAGATGGAGAAGACTATCGTTCAAATTAAAGAAGTCTAGCAAGAAGATTGCTAACCCATAAAAGAAGAAGAGAGGTTCATTCAAGAGTTATGTGAGTCAGATAAAAGAAGCTGATGAGGAAGAAGATGAAGAATCATTAGATGAGCAGGCCTTTATGGCATCAGTTCAAGGTGGTAGTTCAACCTCTAAAGAGGAAGAGGGGGTTGATGAAGAAGAACCATATCTTGAAGTTGAGTTGGAAGCAGCTTCAAACGAGATAATCAGAAGGGGTAGAACCATAAGAAGTTTAAAGGCTCACATAAAATAAGTTGAAGCAAAGTCTGAGGAAGCAAAAAGTCAAAAAGATGAAATAAGGGCTGAACATATTGACTTGAAGATAAGATTTGAAGAATAGATCAAAATATGTGAAGACCTTACAATAGAGCTTGGCTCAAGGGCTTCAAAAATTGAAGAAATGGAGAAAGAGTTGCTGAGACTTCAGCAACAGCTCAAAAGTAGCAAAGAGAACTTGCAGGAGCTTGAAATGATAAGAGAAACAAGTTCTGTAAAAGGAGAGAAGAATGTAAAGAAAGTGCAGCAATTTGAGGCTGCATTGGCTAAAGAAAGTAAGAATGTGCCACAGAAGTTGAAAGAGAAGGTTGTGACTCAGAAGAAGATAGCTGAGAATAAAGAAGATATGAAGAAGGAACCCAGGGTGGCAAACAAGAAGGAAGAAAAGAAAGTCAACCAACAGAGGGCTACGGTTGAACAGAAAAAGGAGAAGAAGGTAACTAAAATGAAAGTCACACAAGCAAAGAAGCCAGCTACTTTGCCTACATAGCAAGTGATGAACAGAAGATGACAAGCTGTGATTAGACCCAAGAAGAGGTAGTTTCAAGGTCATTGCCTTTATTATGGAGTTTGGGGTCATAAGGTGAGTAACTGCTAGTGGAGAAGGCTAGTATATGTCTCCAACTCGAGAAGATACGATGCTGCATACAGGGGGAGACAATACAAAATTCAGAGGAGAACACCTGTCGTGAGTTCTTGCACATACTGTAAAAGGCAAGGACACATTGACAAGGAGTGTTGGTGGAAGCCCAAACCAATGGTTTCAAAGAACAAGTTTGCTGTATTGGCAGACTTGGAATAGTGCGAAAGGTGCGAACAGGATGGCCATAATGCCAAGAGATGCATGACACTTCTCCTTGAGCAAGAGAAGGCATTCAATGGCATAGTGAAAACAAGCGGTGCAGTCAAAGTTGAGAAAAAGGAGAAATCTATCTTCCAACCAGTTCAAAATAAGGAATATAAAGCTAAAAGGGAGGAGGCTAATATAGTTGAAATTGCACTCAAAGCTGATTACAAGGATAAGTAGTGGATCCTTGACAGTGGATGCACTTCACATATGATAGGAGATAAGAGTAAATTATCAAAGCTAAACAAATCAAGAGAAGGTAGAGTCAAGTTTGGCAATGATGGTTCACCCAACATCAGTGGTCAAGGGTCATAGAAGAAAGTATATAAAGACCTTAGAAGAAAAAATTAGGGTAAAACCAATCTAATTGAATACACGACAAAACACAAAAATGTGTGGACGGCCAAATAGAGAAACTAGAAAAACACAACACACAGCCAAAGCACATTAATAGCAAGAGAATGGCAGAATAGGGGACGGCAAAATAGAAAAGAGGAGGTCGGCAATTGAGCCAATCGAAGCCATCGAGTGAATAGTAGTCGTCGTACAAAAAGAGGAGAGGTCAGCAAATTGAGCAAATTGGAGCAAACCGTGTGACGACAAGAGGGAGAAACCCGTGATGAACGACACCAGTGGTCGGCGAGGAGACAACACGACAAAGAGGTAGAGAGAGAAACTCAATGGCCAAAATAGACGGCTGGGCTGAATGGAGAACAATCGTCAAGAGAGAGAGAAAGGGGAGACGACCAAAAAAGTGAGCAAAACGACAAAAATAGACAATTGGCAGAAACCCAAGAACGGCTAAATCAGAGTCGACGGGAAGGCGAGAAAAAGAAAACATGGCCAAAATCAGAGACGGCTGGACGGTAGAACAGAGGTGAACGGCCAAAGAAGAGTGAACAGCTGGGCAGTAAGTGAGAGAAATCTGGTGGTAAGAGAGAGAAATCCGGCTAGACAATAAGAGAGAGAAACAGATAGGTGAGGAGGGCCGTGAAACAATGAGATCGTGGGGCAAGGTGATGAGTGAGACCGTGAGATGGTGAAAGCAGAAGCTGTGTGAGACAACCTAGAGAAGAATTCGGTGAAGCATCGGAAAGAACTCAACGTATTTCCAAATTTCTTCAAGTGTGGTTAAAGAGCGTTGTGGTGAACTTCTAAGTGGCAGTGGAGTAGCCTTTCAATTCAATAGAGGCAAGACAAGATAAAAGAAGGGTAGACACAGTAAGTGACACTCTTTGTATTGTACTTGCTTAGTAATTGCAATAGTGAAAGGAGCAGAGGATTAAGATATCCATTATAACTGGAATTCTCAAGTATAGTGGATAGTCTTGGTAAGGGAGAGTCCCTACCACCGTGGACGTACGTCACATTGACAAAACCACGTAAATCTCTTGTGTCTTTACTTTGATTTACATTTTGTATTTTGAATTGAGTTGTAAAAGCACCTAAAGTATCATCGAACCCATAACCTAAAGAAGTCCTAATCAAGAACATCCGATTTGTCTCATAGGCAAGGTGTCTAAAAGGTGACTTTGGGAACTATTGTGATTAGTAGGTAGCAATAGATCTACCTTAGTCGAGTTTGAGAAAGAGTTCACTTTTAAGAAGAGGTTGAAGTTGTTCACTTACTTGCGAATTGCGAATTGTGGTGATACTGATTCACCCCCTTTCTTAGTATCACAAACTAGTAGATCTTAGGGAGAAGTCGGGAACTTCATATTCTTAATAACATAAAGCCAAGTTATGTGTGTACAATCATCAATAAATATCACAAATCATCTAATACCACATTATATCATAATTGGCCCCTGCAAATCTAAATGGATCAATGCAAATGGCTTTTGACATTAAGTAGTACTTAATAAAAAACAAACACGATGACTCTCAGCTAGTAAATAAGCTGCACATTTGTACTATGAACCCTAGAGACCAGAAAATAAACTTGGGTATAGGAACTTCATGTATGGGAATGATGGGTGTCCTAATCAGCAATGCCACAATCAAACCTACTCTTCTCTGCTATTTACTTGGTTCATTTTATATCCTTGTTTAAGTCAGAATTTATCAACGTGGTATAGCCCTCCTTACTTAGTATCATGATCAATAATCTCTTTGATGAAAATATACTGGAAAAAATAGAATATGGGATAAATTAGTACACAACAATTTAAATTCTCAATTATTTGTCTTATAAACAATAATTTATTTGCAAGAGATAGAACTAAAAGTGTGTTTGAGAGGGGAAGTAAAGATGACAATTTTATTATCCCAGCTCTAGTAACCAAATATTTTACACCATCAGCATTTGCAACATAGGTTCTTTTTGGTTTGCTTGGTTTCACAAAATCTTGTTCATTAAATGTCATATGTTTTTGTAGTCCTTGAATCATAAATTTAACCATGTTTACCTAGTCTTTTAGAGATTTCTAGGTCACAAAATGTTATGGCAAAGGTAATTGCTTGATAAGAGAAATCACCTACCTTGACTCTCTTCTCTTAAGGTATAAGTAAAGTTGAGGTTGTATTTTGGTGTTTATTTATGAAGCTAGACTTTGATTGTCTCTAACCCCACTACCTTGCTTTCTTGAATTTTAGTTTATGCCACCACTCTAAGTATCCATGGAGTTTGAAGTAGGTCGTTTAAATATTCTTTGGATTTTCATAGTGGGTAAATCCTCTTTCACTTCCTTGTATTTTTGGTTTAGAGGCACTAAGCCCTCCATCACTTAGTGGCTTAAGGGATGGTTATTTTAATTTTCCTTTGGATATCATTATGACTCCTAGAATAGGATCTTTGTTCCTTTTGGCTAACATCATGGCTTATCGAATATCTTCTTGTTGAACAATAACATATGCTTTCTTTATTGTGGTAAACAGTTGGAGTTGAAGGAAATTTCCTCTAATTTTATCAAGTTGATCATCTAACCCTATCTTTTTGGATGATATCGTTGTACTTCTTGTTGTCCACTTCACATTTCATTGGATTTAGATATCTATAATCAATTTCCCTTCATTGAAGGATATTGATATATTTTTCAATGGGACCTCCTCCTTGCTTCACTTTCATCACCTTTCTCTTGAGATTGTATACTTTTGAAGCATTCATACCATCAAAAAAGGTTATGGCTACAACATCCTATACTACCTTGATCAACCATCCTTTTAATGCTACAATTTTTGTCTTCCATTTACTGAATTTAAGATCCATTTCTTGATGTTGTGGAATATCTTTATGTAAATAGCCCACCTTTTCTTTGCCTGAGATGTATGTCACAACAACTTAGGAACATAATTCCTAGTTATTGATGCCGATAGCCACTGCTATTGAGTTTTGGTTCAACATTTAGGTTATTTTTGAAGATAAATCTATAAGGACAAAAATCTCTCTTGGCAACCTCTCCACCATGACAGCAGATTTTGCCATCTGTCCTTTTTTTTTTCCTTTATAAAGTTTTGAATCTTTGCTCTAATATGAATGAATTACATGGAATTTTTTCTTATTGAGAAGTTATCTCCTTCTAATATTACAAAACTTCACATATAAATGGGATGATTAAAGCTAGAAACAAGATATTACAACATAATCTCCTAATTAACAATAATACCGAATATCTCTTTAAATTATAGCTCATGCTAACAAATAATACCTTGTCATTGATTTGCAAAAAGGGATTTGTGCTATAAAAAGAGAAAAACAAAAAAATGAAATATGAATCTCACAAACCCAACATAGATCATCATAGTGACTAAAATGCCTGTCATTATCAGATATACATAGAAATCCATTAGCATTAAACATGATTGTTTTTCATCTACACCATCTAGATTCATAATAGTCTTTTGGTGATTACAAAAAGTCTTTTTTTTTTATAAAATAAAAAACAATATGGTTCATCATCTTGTGCAACATTTGCAGGACAAAGTTAGGCCAAATTAGGTGGATGCAATAGGTGGCCAATATGACCATATGTGAGACCCAACTCCTATAAAGACCAAAGGTATGAGTGGTGTTGATATGGAAAGGAAAAAGTTGCCTTGCCTGAATGGGATGTGTAGGAAGGTAGGACATAAAAAAGCTACTTGCCCATTAAAGTTGTGTACTTCTAGTATCTTAAATGATAGTGTGGTTAGAGAAGACCAATGTTACAATCAACTCAAATGGACAAAGAGCATGTAATTGGTGATATTACACCTGAGGTTAGCCATTATTTATAAAATCTCATATATTTTGTTTTCCTTCTCATTCAAATGTTATAGTTTGGTCCACCTACCCTCATCGGATTTCAAACTCTAGATGTTTTAGTTTTCTTTTCTGGAGTTGCTCTAAATGATGTTTGTGGTAGATGAATCAAGTCAAGGGTGAGAAATAAGTGTTTACCTAAAGCAATGTTAAATTGTGAGGCATTTCTTGTTGTAGTGGTCTTTTCTATGTTTTACATTGATACAAATTGTCAACATTATAATGTCAACAATTGCAAATGTTTTGTAAATGGTTTAGATATACTTAAGTTATTTGCCTATGCTATTTAATCTAGCAACCAAAACTAGTAGATCTTTTGTTGACATTAAAAAAAGTATATTATGTACATAAACTGTTGATTCATAATGCTTGTATTTACGTTTTATGTTAATTGAAAAGTTGTGTTGTTTTAATCAAATTTATCTTATCCATTAAATTGATATACAATGTTTATTACATATAAGTGTGCCATAATCACCCACTACACGTATATCCTAAAGCACCAAATAATTTCTCAATTAAATAAACAAAGGCATCAACCCATATCTTGTCCTAATTTACCCATGATTTATGGTTTACCACTCCACAATTTTTCAGTTTTCATTTACGAGAAGTAATTAAAGGCAAGCACCAATGCTGCAAAAGTAAGTAACTCCTTTTTCAAATCTCGGATTCACCTATTATTTTAGCTTTCTTCACAAGTGACATTTTCATTTTATTTGTTTGTAAGAGGGGCAAGTGAAAAAAAAAAAAAGTAAATTTGTGTCATCTTATTACACTGTAGAATTC